>JARQOC010000003.1:755339649-755373796 GCA_033576535.1 Allobates femoralis | reverse complement strand
ATCAATAGGGGACGTATGCCAGCTGCAGAGGACGTGTGCCATCAATAGGGGACGTATGCCAGCTGCAGGGGACGTGTGCCAGCTGCAGGGGACGTGTGACATCAATAGGGGACGTGTGCCAGCTGCAGGGGACGTGTGCCATCAATAGGGGACGTGTGCCAGCTGTAGGGGACGTGTGCCAGCTGTAGGGGACGTGTGCCAGCTATAGGGGACGTGTGCTATCAATAGGGGACGTGTGCCATCAATAGGGGACGTGTGCCAGCTGCAGGGGATGTATGCCAGCTGCAGGGGACGTGTGCTATCAATAGGGGACGTATGCCAGCTGTAGGGGACGGTATGCCATCAATAGGGGATGTATGCCAGCTGCAGGGGATGTGTGCCAGCACTGGGGGACGTGTGCCAGCACTGGGGGACTATATCCAATATAAGGGGACCATATCCAGATTAAGGGGGCTAATTTTAGGATGGGGGAGCTATATCCCAGGATGAGGGACCATGTACCAGGATGAGGGGGGCTATGAGGGACATATACCCAATATGATTTGTAAGACGGACACTGGCATTATAAGACGGACCCCATTTAACATTAAAAATTATTTTTTTTCTCTTTTTCCGTCACCAAATTTGGGGGTGCGTCTTATAAAGCGAAAAATACGGTACATGTTTGATTTTGCCACGTTCATAACAGCCCGCTCTATAAAACTGTCACATTAGTTAACCTCTTCAGTGAACACTGTACAAATAAAAAACATAGCAAAAATTATGTATTTTCATCATACAGCTGACAAATAACTGGAATAAAATGTGATCAAAAAGTCATGTATAATTAAAAATGGTACAGCTGAAAACATCATCTTGTCCCTCAAAAAATAGGCCGATATACAGCTCCATCAGAGAAAAAAAATAGAAAAACTATAGCTCTCAGAATGCAGCAATGCAAAAAAAATTTTTTCTTTGTAATAAATTAGTATTTATGGTGTAAAAGCTGAAAAACATAAAATAAACTATATAAACTATATAAATGTCGGTCTGATCACTTTTACAACACAGTGAACAGTGTGAAAAAAAAGAAAAAAAAATTCCTAAATAGTTATTTCTTTTTGATTCTGCCTTACAAAAAGCAGAATAGAAAGCATTCAAAAAATATTATGTGGTCCAAAATGGTAACAATAAAAAATGTAACTCTTTCTGCTAAAAACAAGTCCTCACGTGACTGTTGGCAAAAAAAAAAAAAAAAAAAACTACAGCCTTCAAAATTCAGTGATGCAAAAAACCTTTATTTTGTAAAAACACGTTTTTAGCGCGATAGTAGCCAAACCTAAAATAACGAATATACCATATATACTCGTGTATAAGCTGACCCGTGTATAAGCCGACCCCCCTACTTTTGCCCCCAAAACCTGGGAAAACCTATTGACTCGTGTATAAGCCGAGGGTGGACCCCAGCACAGGTATACAGCCCCCAGCAGTGTGGTATATAGGCCTCCCCAGTGGTATATACAGCAGCCTCCTAGTGGTATATACAGCAGCCTCCTAGTGGTATATACAGCAGCCTCCTAGTGGTATATACAGCAGCCTCCCAGTGGTATATACAGCAGCCTTCTAGTGGTATATACAGCAGCCTCCCAGTGGTATACACAGCAGCCTCCTAGTGGTATATACAGCAGCCTCCCAGTGGTATATACAGCAGCCTCCAGTGGTATATACAGCAGCCTCCTAGTGGTATATACAGCAGCCTCCCAGTGGTATATTCAGCAGCCTCCCAGTGGTATATACAGCAGCCCCAGCCCCATCCACACACACATACACACACATACATACACACACATATACACATACATACACACACATATGCACCGTTTCTTACCGTGTCCGGTGCTGTCCCCGCTGTCATGTCCCGCTCCTCCGGCCGTCCGGTGCTGTCCCGCTCCTCTCCTGGTCTGTGGCGCGGTTCCCGGTCCAGTTCCATGATGATCTGTGCTGTCCCCGGCCGACTTCCTGCTTCCATCTGTAATCTCCGCCCAGGTCAGGCCCTGCACCAATGAGAGCGCAGGACCGTTTGATGACGTCGGGACAATCAGAGGCCCCAACGTCATCTGGCCGCGTCTGGGCGGTGATTGACGGCACGGGTCCTGCGCTCTCATTGGTGCAGGGCCTGACCTGGGCGGAGATTACAGATGGAAGCAGGAAGTGGGGCGGGGACCGCACCGATCATCATGGAACTGGACCCGGAACCACGCCGCAAACCAGGAGAGGAGCGGGGACAGCACTGGACAAGGTAATGTATATTGTGCAGCGCCCTCCCTCCCCCCTGTCTTATTTTCAGCCCCTACCGTATTGACCCGTGTATAAGCCGAGTGGGGGACTTTTCAGCCCAATTTTTGGGCTGAAAAACTCGGCTTATACACGAGTATATACGGTAAATCTGGTATCGCTGTGATAGTATCGACCTGACAAATAAAGCTGCCTAAGCACTTATACGTTGTGTACAGCGCAAACAGGTGAACAACATAAATATAGTAATAAAGTAAATTCTTCAGCTGCTGCTGATTAGTTAACTCGGTCTTCCAAAGATCGCAGTATGCCTCAGCTCACAATTATACTGCACTGTACACTGAGTGATTACATCAGCGATTATGTGTAAATATCTGAAAAACGTGTTTCAGACAAAATTCCCAATGGAAAATTCACTGTAGCACATTGGCACAGGGAGTCACTTTAATCTCCCATCTGACCTGTAGTTCGGCGGTGTCCATCTTTTTCATGTCTTTTTAGGTGTACACAAAAGTGCGGTCAACAAGAGTTTTGTGCATTTTTGAAAGGAAGGACACTGCTAAACAGAGGCTAAACTAAGTCTGGAGTAAGTCTGCTGCCTCATTAGTGAATGGATCCATCAGGGGTTTCCCCTGAATCACGTATTTCAGAAATGTAGCTGAGATTGTAAGTGTTCAGCATAGAGTATACAATAAATGCAAACTGATCCAAAATGTTCTCTACGCAAATCGCTACCAATTGCATTCAACTCAACGCACAAAAAAAACAAGTCCCCATTCAGGTCCGTCATTTTTTAACAGAAATATAGGGGGCTTTCACATTACTGTAAGCACAAAGGCTATGGCTCATCGAACCCCAAAAAGAAAACCAGCAAAACTTGCACTCCCAAATCCAAATACTCCCCTCCCTTCTGAGCCCTACAAAGTCTAAACCATAGTTAACATCCACATGTTTGGCATTCTTGTAGTGAGGAGAGCCTGCCTAATTTACAAAATGTACTGGCCACTATAAGGGCTTATTTGCAATTTTTAATAATGAAACATTCATTGCGCTTAACTCCATGGGTGTTTTCCATAGATAAAATCATCACTACAGCCATTGATGAACTTCCAGAGGGCATAATTTCCAAAATGTGGTCATTTGTGGCGGTTTCTACTGTTCTGGCTCTTAGGGGTCCTGCAAATTGAGTCTTCAAACTATTTTAGGAAAATCTGTGCTACGAAAATCAAATTGCTCTCCTTCCCTCCAGAACCCTGCCGTTAGCCCAAACTGGTTTTCCACCACCTATGGGGTATTCTCGTACTCAGGGAAGAAATTGCACAACAATATTTGGGGTACAATTTTTTCTGCTAGCCTTGTAAAAATGAAAGCATTTGGTGCTAATACAACATTTTTGTGGGGAAAATTTTTTTATTTTTTTAATTTTCACGTTTCTATGTTGTAAAATTCTGTGATGCACCTGTGGTTTGAAGGTACTCACTGTACATCTAGATAAATTCCTTGGAGGGAGGTCTAGTTTCCAGAATGGGGTCACTCGGGAAATTCTATAGTTTAGGTACATCAGGGGTATCAGTGTACACAGGACAAATTTCCCAACACATTTTGCGGTGTATTTTATCCTGTTGCCTCACCATACATATAGATAATTTCCTTGAATGGCCTAGCTTCCAAAATGTGACGGTATTTCTACTAATGATTCCAGCCAATTTTCCATTGAAAAAGACAAATGACACTCTTTCCCTTCTGAGCTCTGCTATTCACCCAAACAGTGGTTCTCCGATATATATGGGGTATCAGCACACTTAGGACATATTTCTCCCATCGCCTTCCACGACAGCATTGGAGGATGTCGTCCACGCCCTATTGGGGGACAGGAACACAGAGAGGTTAAAAGCCCCTCCCCTTCCTCCGTACTCCAGTGTCTTCCTGTCCCCCTTGGGGCATGGAGAGGTTCCAGTGCTGTCAGGCCGGCAGGGGCAGCATTTGGGTGAACTTACGGCCGGGCCAGAGATGGGCGTCGGGGGCGTCCTCCTCCTCCTTCTCGGGGCTCCCATATGGGACCTGGCGGCCTTCCTGCGTCCTCCGGGGCAAAGCAGGCCGTTTTCAGAGCGCCGGAGGCCTGTCTCAGCTCTCCGGCGTCTCCCTCCTCCAGCTGCGGTCCCGGGAGCGCGCGCCGAGAGTGCCGCGACGTCACTTCCGGTTTCGGGTGACGTCACTTCCGGTTTTCGGCCGGCGGCTCCTGTGCGCGCTGTGACTGCTTGGGCGCGGCTCCAGGGACCCAGCAGGCCTATCGCACGCGTTTGCCTGCGGCCAGTGACCGGGAGGAGGGAGGGAACAGCTGTTCCACTTTGGGGGCACGGTGCTTAGAGATAAGTACCCGCCGGAAGACTACACCCAGGTAAGGAGATCCCTGAAGATGGAGGGTGGTAGATCTTCCTCCTCTGCCTCTGCAGAGCCCAGCGTTCCCCCAGCTCCTGTAAGTGTATTGGGGGTGGTCACTGCGGTCAGGGGCTTAGATCCCTTCACTCACTCTGGGTCCCCTTCTCCCCCTTTTTCTATAGGGAGACAAGGGCCCCCCTGTTAAAAGCAGCAAAACCCCATCCAGAAAATGTGGCATCTGCGGCATGAAACTTCCTTCTTCCTACAAAAAGAAGTTGTGTCAGCCATGTACGGACGGTGTGGTCAGGGAAGAATCCCCGTCCCTGCTTGAGGAACTCCGGTCCATGGTTAGACACGAAGTTCAAGCGGTTAGACAGGAGGTACAGGCTTCTATCTCAGCCTTGCCAGGTTTTGCTGCAGCATCCAGGCCTTCCCCTCCAAAAAAGAGGAAGCTCCAGGACTGTGAGTCGATGGCTTTCATGGCAGCTGTCCAGAGCTCTGCGTCTGAGGACGGCGAGGATGTTGCCTCTGTTGCCTCTGCACAGGCACGAGATTCTGGACACTACTATTTTTCCTCTGAGTCCATGGGAGAATTGCTGGACGCTGTCCGTAGCACCATGGGAGTTGAGGAGGTCGAACCCCCTTGTTCAGTGCAGGACGCCATGTTCGGTGGCTTGAGGGCTAAGCGGCAGGTGGGCTTCCCTGTCCATGAGGTCATCCGGGAGCTCATCCAGCGGGAGTGGGAGTTGCCAGAAAATAGGCTGATCACCCCTTCCGAGTTAAAACAGCGGTTCCCCTTGGAGGGTGCTGACTTTCTCGGGGACGTTCCGAAGGTGGACATCCAGGTGGCCAGGGTGGCGAAAAAGACCGCCTTACCGTTTGAAGATTCCTCCCAGTTGAAGGACCCCCTCAATCGTAAGATGGAGAGTGTTCTCAAAAAATCCTGGGAGGCGGCCGCTATGTCTTTGAAGGTGAACATTTCATCGACATGTGTGGCCAGATCACTCTTTAGGTGGATCTCCCAGCTGGAAGATCACATCCTGCAGGGTACTTCCAGGGAGGAGCTGTTGGATTCCGTTCCACTTCTAAGACGTGCTACAGGCTTCCTGGCTGATGCCTCGGCGGAGTCAGTCCGCATTGGCGCCAGGTGCGCAGTGTTGTCCAACACAGCTCGCAGAGCTGTGTGGCTTAAGATGTGGAATGGGGATGTCACGTCTAAACTTAAGCTGTGTGGCATCCCTTTTCAGGGGTCTTATGTCTTTGGTCCGGCATTGGATGACATCTTGGAAAAGGTGTCAGACCGGAAAAAGTGTCTCCCGGAACAGAAGCCCTTTCGGAAGCAGTCCTTTCGGGCCGAGCGTAGCCAGCCCTCCCAGTATAGGGGGAAGGGGAAGTCTGGTCGCTGGGCTTACCAGGAAGGTGACAAAAACCGTAATATCTTGCTCCCCCAGCACCGAAGTCAGGGGGCGGGGGGCCAGCCGGGCTCTAAGCAGTGACGCCGGGCCCATTGCGGGGCGGCTCTTGAGGTTTCTTCCCCAATGGGAAGCAATCTCCTCATGCCCGTGGATCCTCTCGACCATTCGGGAGGGTCTGCGGTTGGAATTCGAAAGTCTGCCCCCTCAATGTCTGCGGATCACTCCCCTTCCTCTAGGGGACTCTCGCACACTGTTTTTGTCGGGTCTGCAAGACCTGTTAGGTTCCGGCGTGGTGTCTCCGGTCCCTCCGGGAGAAGTGGGCCAGGGGCACTACTCCAGGTTGTTTGTGGTACGAAAACCCTCCGGGGCGCCCCGTATCATCTTCAATCTGAAACTTCTCAATCGTCATGTTCTTTACAGGCGATTCAAGATGGAATCTGTCCGCTCGGCGATTCCCCTGATTGGTCAGGATTACATGATGGCCACCATCGACCTCCAGGACGCGTACTATCACGTCCCCATTCACCCGTCTCACAAACGCTTTCTGCGCTTTGCGATCTCCGGGGCAGGTGGGACGGGCCATTATCAGTTCAATGTGCTGCCGTTCGGGATCTCGTCAGCCCCCAGGGTTTTCACCAAACTCATGGGGGAGGTGATAGCATTCATCCAGTCCCAGGGCTTATGCGTGATTCCCTATCTAGACGACATGCTGGTAGTGGCACCTTCGGCAGAGGTCCTGCGCACCCATGTGTCCAGAACTTTAGAGATTCTTCAGGGTCTAGGGTGGGTGCCCAATCTTCGGAAGTCGGAACTGGTTCCGGCGACCCGCCGTCAATTTTTGGGAGTCTTGCTGGACTCCTCCAAACAGACCTCGTTCCTTCCTGTCGCACACCGGCTTCTGCTCCGCGACAAACTGACCCGCTTCCGGGCTCGGGAGTCTCCCACCTTGCGGGAGGCGATGTCCCTGTTGGGGTCCATGACGGCCTGCATTCCATCAGTGGCTTGTGCTCAGGCTCATTCCCGTCTGCTTCAGGAACACATTCTGTGCTCCTGGGACAGGCGCCAGGATTCCCTGAACTCTCGGGTCCAGACCCCGGGGCGGGTGGTGGCCTCCCTTTCCTGGTGGATGAATCCCGGGAACCTCCGGACGGGGGTGGCCTGGCTGCAGGCTCCAGTAACCACCGTAACTACGGATGCCAGCGGGTCCGGTTGGGGAGCGATGGTGGATCGTGTGCCGTTCCAGGGGGTTTGGAGTCTCTCAATCAGTCGTCATTCTTCGAACTTCCGGGAACTTCTAGCGGTGGAGGAGACTCTTCATGCTGCAGTTCACATCCTACAAGGGCGTCACGTCAAGGTTCTGTCGGACAATGTGACTACGGTTGCCTTTTTGCGCCACCAAGGTGGTACTCGGGGCATCCACTTGCAGGTGCTCGCAAGACGAATATTTTCCTGGGCAGAACGCCATCTTCTCTCCTTGTCAGCTGTTCATCTGAGGGGAGCGGACAATGTACAGGCAGATTTTTTGAGCCGCACGGAGGTCCACCCTGGCGAATGGAGCCTCCATCCGGCCGTGTTTCGCTCTCTTACGGACAGGTGGGGAGTCCCATCAATCGACCTGTTTGCATCGGGAGCAAATGCCAAAGTGCCAACATATTTTTCCCTGAGTCGGTCGGACCATCCTCTGGGGCTGGACGCCTTCGCCCATCGCTGGGACTTCCGGTTGGTGTATGCATTTCCTCCGATCCCGCTGCTCCCAAGACGTTGCAGAAGATTCGGGTGGAGGGGGTGACGGCTATCCTGGTGGCTCCCCTGTGGCCCAAACGGGCATGGTACGGCGCTATCCAAGACCTGTGCCTGGAGGGTCCGATTCGGTTGCCCCACAACCTCGACCTGCTGTCCCAGGGTCCTCTGTTTCACCCGGACCCTCAGTGGCTCAATCTGGCGGCCTGGCTGTTGAGGTCGAGATCCTGACGGCCAAGGGCCTCTCCCAAGCAGTAATCCGCACGCTTCAGCAGAGCAGGAAGCCCGTGACGAACGCCATTTACGGGAAGGTTTGGAAACGCTTTCTGTCCTGGTGTGCTCCTTCCGTTCCGGATATCCATCATCCTAATGTGGCTCTCATTTTGGATTTTTTGCAGCGAGGCTTGGATTTGGGCCTTCAGCCGAGCACCCTTAAGGTCCAGGTTTCAGCTCTCAGTGCCGTATTTGATCAGGATCTTGCTGCCCATCGATGGATCAAACGATTTTTTACCTCTGCTTGTAGACTGCGTCCCAGGCTTCGGCCTTTCGTCCCTTCGTGGGATTTGAACATTGTTCTTCAAGGGCTTTCTCAGGATCCCTTTGAGCCTTTGTCTACTGCTTCCCTTCCATCTCTCTCGCACAAGACGGCATTTTTGGTGGCCATTACTTCGGCCAGGCGAGTTGGGGAGCTGCAGGCGCTCTCGGTCCGGGCGCCTTACCTCGTGGTTTCCGATGATCGCATTACGCTTCGGTTGGATCCGTCCTTTCTTCCTAAGGTTGTGTCGGATTTCCATCGGTCCCAGGAAGTGGTGCTCCCGTCCTTTTGTCATTCTCCTGCTAACGCGGCTGAAGCCGTGTTTCACACCTTGGATGTGCGTCGGTCTGTCCTCCACTATCTCCAAGTGACCGCTTCCTGGAGGTTGGATCAGAACCTGTTTGTTCAGCATTTTGGGAAAAACAAAGGGAAGAAGGCTTCCAAGGCTACCATCGCTTCCTGGATCAAGAAGGCGATCTGTTCGGCCTACGTCGCTCAAGACCTTGCTCCTCCGGTGGGGTTGAAGGCTCATTCCACTCGGGCTGCTGCTACATCCTGGGCGGAGCGGGCTGGAGCTTCATCTGAGCAGATATGCAGAGCGGCTACATGGTCGTCCCTCCACACCTTTTCTCGCCACTATAGGTTAGATCTGTCCTCTAGTCGGGATCTGTCCTTTGGTAGGAAAGTCCTACAGGCAATTGTCCCACCCTGAGGAGTATCGGTGGTATTCCTCCAATGCTGTCGTGGAAGGCGATGGGAGAAAACTGAATTAGTCCTTACCGGTAATTCCTTTTCTTGGAGCCTTCCACGACAGCATCAGTTCCCCCCCCTTATTGTCGGTATTTGGATCCGGTTATATCAGGTAATCCATGTCTTCAGGTGATCTTGGTAATACACTGGAGTACGGAGGAAGGGGAGGGGCTTTTAACCTCTCTGTGTTCCTGTCCCCCAATAGGGCGTGGACGACATCCTCCAATGCTGTCGTGGAAGGCTCCAAGAAAAGGAATTACCGGTAAGGACTAATTCAGTTTTCGAAGCAAACTTTGCGGTCCATTATAATCCTTGATTGGGTAAAGTCAGATTTTGCCTGCCCACTCTGCCGGCATCTGTGAACATGTGATCTCAGGGACTCGGGTCTTCAGCACAGACAGCTACACTGTATGGCAATCAAAGTATTGCCATACAGTGCATATACAACCAGTGTGACCCCAGAGACTGCAACAAGAGGACACTTGTTCACTTGCTGCAGTCTCTGGATGTAGCAGATTCAAGATGATCTTCGTGGGATCATCATTATGGTTTATAATCGGAGGGGTATGTTGGGGTAATTGGATAATGAGGGTTATCTGATTTATTTAAAATAAAAAATTTTTCATGATACTATGTATTATTTACCATTTGCTTAAAGGTTCCTAATGGCCGAGTCTAACATTTTAACTACCTTAGGAACCTCAGCCTTAGTGCCAGCTGCGAATACAAATCTAGCAATATCCCCTTTATTGCCCAGTTTGCCACCAGCACAAGGGAAATTGGAAGGGGTGGGATACAGTACCGGAAATGAAATGGCGCTTCAGTGAATATGCCATTTTCTGGGGTGGCTGTGGGCTGCAATTCACAGAGTGAGGGGCCCAGAGCTCTTGAGCCTCCCCACACTGAGGATTCCAGACCCCAGCTGCTTAGTTGTACCTGGCTGGCAACCAAAAAGACAGCGAAGCCCCATGTTGTTTTTTAAATTGTTTCTACAAATAATAAAAAAAAAACGATACCGGGCTTGGCTGTATATTTGGTTGCCAACCAGATACAGCTAGGCAACTGGGGGTGGGTGACAGCCCATAGCTGCCTAGTTATACCTGGCTGGCAACCAAAAATACATCAAAGCCCCACTTTGTTGTTTTTTTTATTATTTCTAGAAATGATAAAGAAAAATTATGTGGAGTTTTGCCCTATTTTTGGTTGCTAGCCAGGTATAACTAGGCAACTACTGGCTGAAATCCTTCCCCAGCTGCTTAGTTGTACCTGGCTGGCAATCAAAAATATGGTGTGGACCTTCGTTGTATTTTTGGTTGCCAGCCAGGTACAACTAGGCAGTTGGCGCACTGGAATCCTCAACATGGGGAGACCCAAGTATTCTCGGCCCCCACGCTGCAAATTGCACCCCAAAGCCACCCCAGAAAACTGCGCATTCATTAGAAGCGCCATTTTCTGGCGTTGTACCCTGACTTCCAGTTGCCCTGGGGCCAGTGGCAACCTGGGTAATAAAAATGTTAATGCCAGCTTTGTATTGGCCAAGATTCATAATGTCAGGCCAATGTTAGACCCAGCCATTATGAATCTCAAGTTCATAGTAAATAATACACATCACACAGAGAAAAATAATTTTATTAGAACCAAAAGCACAACAACAACTCCATCTTCATTACTCTCACATACCCATCCACGATCCTTTATCCAGACTCTGCAGGAAAAAAACAAGCGTCCTTTCCCTGCAGAGTCTGCAATCACACTGATCTCACTGACCACATGGACTCAATGTCACTAAATACACAACAAATACTCACTATGTGAACAGCACTGCATATTTGCTGAGTATTTTGATGCTGACATTGAGTTCTATAGGTGAATATCATGGAAAGAATTGACATGCTGCAGATTTTTCTGCAGGAAACTGCGTGCCATTTCTGCCTTGGGAAAATCTGCAGCTTGGGCACAACACTTCTAATATCCCATACACTTTGCAGAGAAGGTGCTGTACTGTGGAATTGTCAAAAATATGCTGAAAAAAACGTGGGAAAATCGCGGCAACAAAAATGCAGGAAATCCGCAGCGTTGGCACAGCCTAAAATTCACATACCAGGTCCACTCTCAAAAACGTCACTCCTTCCCTTCTAAGTCCTGCCAAGCGCCCAAAAATAGTTCTACCACCACATATAGAGTATCAGCATACTTAGGAGAAATTGCCCAACATATTTTGGAGTCCATTTTATTATGTTGCCTGTGTGAAAATGAAAAAAAAAAAATCTTTTTTTTCCCACGTGTTCTTTTATCCTCCATATTTCCAGTTTCACAGCTCAACATTATAATAATCTGAGAAGCACCTGCGGATTCAAGGTGCTCACCACACATCCAAATAACTTACTATAAGGGTCTAGTTCTCAAAATGGGGTCACTTGTGGGGGTTTTCTACTGTTTAGGCACCACAGGGGCTCTCCAAATGCAACATGGTGTCAGCTAACAATTCCAGATAATTTTCCGCTTGAACCGACAAATGTCGCTTCTTCCCTTTTGACCCTGCCGTGCGCCCAAAGAGTTGTTTTCCGCCACATATGCGGTATTGGCGTACTCAGTCCAAATTTCCCAACAAATTCTAGGATCCATTTTATCCTCTTGCCGCTGTTAAAATAAAAAAATTGAGGCTAAAAGAACATTTTTGTGGAAAGAAATTACTTTTTCATTTTCACGGCTCAATGCATAAAGCACCTGATGGTTTAAAGTGCTCACCATGCATCTAGGTAAATAGTTTGAGGGGTCTAGTTTCCAAAATTGGGTCACTTGTGGGGGGTTTCCACTTTTTAGGCACATCAGGATCTCTTTAAATGCAACATTATGTCAGCTAACTATTCCAGCTAATTTTTCGCTCGAAATGTCAAATGTCGCTCATTCCCTTTCGAGCCATACCATGCACCCAAACAGTGGTTTCCTTCCAATGAGGTATTGGGGTACTCAGGAGAAATTGCATAACAAATTTTAGTGTTCATTTTCTGCTGTTACCCTTGTGAAATTGCAATATATGAGGTGTGAGGTAGCGCTGTTCAGTATGTTGGGGGACACTAGCTTACTGTGCAGTTCAAGCACACATACATAGTTTTTTATAAAAGTTAGTCCATTCGTTTATGATAAGTCATAAACCACTACTCCAGCAATATAGCTGATAACCATTACCACAGTTCACACAGAGAAGTGTGCACAACATATTGTCCTTCACTTCAGTTAGTATGCCCACACATAGTTCAATTACTGCCATCTGTCAGTGCACCCAAATGTCCCACTCTGGTTTTACCTGCTTTTGCAGCTCAGCAGGGTTCAGAATGACTCATGCCAGACTTGCCATCCAGGAGGTGGCACACAGGAATCAACCACCAGGTCCTTGGACTCGCTCTACATCGGCACCTGTCGTGAGTCCAAATCCATCGGGCCTGAATTATTCCTGGAGTTACAGGAGCTCTTACCAGCTCCACTCTCACACCTGTTTGTCTGCCATGTGTTTCCTCAAACAGGAAGGGTGAAAAACTTTGCTTACATCACAGTCACAGGTGTATGCAATCAGACACAGACCTGCATGCACTTAACCCTTTTGTATAATGTTGCAAGTTACAGTGAAACCATTCACATTTACATTGCAACCAACCTCCGCATGTGCGATGTATACCTCACAGAGGCTAAAGTAACATTTTTGTTGGAAAAAGTAAAATGTTAATTTTTTTTCTTCTACATTGCTTTATTTCCTGTCAAGCACCTGAAGGGTTAATAATCTTCTTGAATGTGCCTTTAAGTAGATTGAGAGGTGCAGTTTTTGGAATGGTGTCACTTTTGGGTGTTTTTTGTCATGTAGGCCCTTCAAAGTCACTTCAAATGTGATGTGGTCCAAAAAAAGTGGCTTTTTTCGCCAGATTTCTGTTAGTGTTTGCACTTATTCATTAAAAAAAAATCATCCTAAATTTAACAATATCATGAAGTCTAGTATGTCAGGAAAAAATTCAGAATCACTGGTTTCCATTGAAGCTTTCAAGAGTTATTACCTCATAAAGTTACACCAGTCAGAATTACAAAAAAATAGCCTGGTCATTAAGGTCAAAACAGGTTCGGGTGAGGGGGTGTAGTCTGGTCATGGCGGGGAGAGGACACTGATCCCAGAGCTCCTGCTTCCACTTCACCAATGAGCCCTAATAAACGGTCTACAGCTGCCCAGGTTGACCTCCCATGTCCACCAGGAATAAGAGTGGCAGACCCACATTCGGTATGAGACTCTGGTGTCCCCAGCTGCAGGTATCTCCCGCTACCTCTGCAGCACCGCTGAACACCTCGTGCAGGCGGAGAGGTGAATAATGGTGGCACACCCTGCTGGCGGTCTCGACACAGCTGGCTCACAGGGAGCACCGCTGGGACTAGAAGGAGGAGAGGGAAACTTTCAGCGCCAGCCTGGTCACTAGCTCAGTGGCGGAGGAGAGCAGCAGCACCTGGTAACATCCTGTCCTCCACTCACTCCCCCTGAGGCTGCACTCTATGTCCAGATCCAACTGGCTACACTTCGCAGCACAAAGAAGGGGGGGAGAGCCCCCAGAGACAGGATTCTCTGGCCGGCATCCACACTCTGGGACCCGTAGCTGCCAGGAGCCACTGACATCACCAGAGGTGGGATCCACACCACATACCCCAGAATAATCCCATTTGCCCAAAAGATCATGCAGTTGAGAGGGCAGTGGGACTCCAGCTCTGTACTCCGGGCCAGGGACTGTCCAGAACTCTCAGATTGAGTGCATACACAGCACTACCCAGCATTTGGAGTTTGGGGGGGACAAGGAAGGAAGGACACTGGTTCTGGGTTAGAGATGGTACTGGAAGATTCCCCAGACATACAAGAGACCTCGGGGAGCTCATCAGTCGGCCCGCCCTGCAGCCACCTACTTTCAGGCGCTAATGAGATAGACCCCAGCGGGCATGACTGCAGGCCATCTCTCTGGTTCTCTACCTGATAGGGCCGTATGGGATGACCTTAGGCTTCGCATCCAGAATATCCCTACACGGGAAGAAATGGATGACTTCATAACCTGTATGGAAGCCTCCTTTAAAGTTGAAACCTTAAAGGGAAAGTAGAGCAATTATCTGTGAGAGTGACATCCACTGAATCCTCCACGGACACCATATATGAGAGACTGGGGGAGTTGGAACAAACGGTGTCGGGCCAAGCCTCTCAATTGGAGCAGATGTTGGAGGACATGGAAAACAGTGTAACAATGTCAGGGTTAGAGGCCTCCCTGAATCTGTGAACCCCAGTGATTTGGATTATGTTCTATGTGGCATATTTAATTCTATCCGGGGGGAAGGAGGGTCGCGGCGAACGCAGTCCTGGACTTTTATTGGGCACACATCCCTAGGCCCCCGACCTGCGGACGAGAGTAGTCCAAGGGATGTCATTTGCAGGATACATAAATATCAACTAAAGGAAGCCGTCATGTCCAAGGCCCACAGTGAGGGTCTCATTAGATTCCAGGACTGTCCACTCCAGCTTCTGGCAGATCTCTCGTGGTGCAGTCTCCAAAAGTGCAGAGCTCTTCTCCCTCTGTTGCAAGAGCTGCAGGAAAGGGAAATTCAGTATTCCTGGGGCTTACCCTTCTGCCTCCAGGTGTGTCGTGAGGGCATTCTACACATGGTTACTCATCCAAGGAACGTTACCGCCTTCAACTCGGCGTTGCGGATTCCACCGGTCACCATCTCCTTGGTAGAATGGCTGGGCACGTCCAAAGGGCCCATAAGGGTGCACGCTCCATTGGAACAACGAAAACCGAACTCATCATCTTTCTTCCATCTCACATACCTTCCTTACCTGATCTATCTATCACAATAAATGACATCACACTTTGCCCTGTACCTGAAGTCCGCTGCCTCGGAGTAACCCTTAACTTTGCCCTGTCTTTCAAACCGCATATCCAAGCCCTTGCCACCTCCAACTCAAAAATATTTCCAGAATCCTTCTTCTTCAGCCCTCAATCTACTAAACTACTAGTGCATGCCATCATCATCTCCTGTCTCGACTACTGCAACCTCCTCTGTGTCCTCCTTGCCAGCACTCTTGCACCTCTCCAATCTGTCCTTAACTCTGCTGCTTGACTAATCCACCCCGGTCCTCACTATTTTGCTATTCCTTCACTTCTCCCTTCTGCAAATTCCTCCACTGGCTCCCAATTCACCAGCATATCCAATTGAAACTCCTAACATTGACTTACAAAGCCTCCACAATCTGTCCCCACCCCCCATATATCTCTGAACTAATCTCATGACATCATCCAACTCGTAACCTCCGATTTTCCCAAGACCTCCTCCTTTCCTCCACACTTGTACGTTCCTCATCTAATTGCCTGCAAGACTTCACCCGAGCATCCCCCATCCTCTGGAACTCTGCACCCCAAAACGTCCAACTGTCCCCTACACTTGGAACCTTCATGCGGAACCTGAAAACCCATCTTTTCAGAACAGCTTACATCCTGCAATGACCACAGTGCCACCTCACCACCACTGGACCCGGTGCTCCACCACCATTGGATCTGGTGCTCCACCACCATTGGACCTAGTGCTCCAGCACCATTGGACCCGGTGCTTCACCACCATTGGACCCGGCGCTCCACCTCCACCAGAGCAGACCCAACCTACTGTCTTTCTCCCCTGTAGAATGAAGCCCGCAAGGGCAGGGTCCTCTGTCCCCTCTGTGTCAGTCCCTCACTGTTAGTTTGCTCGTATTTTTAACTTGTTTGTATGTAACCCTTTCTCATGTACAGCACTATGGAATCAATGGTGCTCTATAAATAAATAATAATAATAATAATAACAATGAAACCGTAGACGGAAGAGGGGCAGAAACCCGTCAAAACGGGGAGGTGGTGGGAGGGCCCGGGAGGGAACTCAGGGTGACGGCTGAGAGATTGGGGGAGTTTCAAGGGTCACATAGGGGCTAATAGCCTTGGGTCTTGGACACCTCTCCTTAAAAGATTTAGGAGTTGCTAATACGATACTGTTTCTCCTTTTCTTTAGAAACTTTGAGTCATATTTTGATGCGGGCAGTCAGATTTCCGCCTTTGGTGGCCCAACACGGGGACATGAGTGGTCTTTAGTGCACTAATGTTCATTTGGAATACCCCTTTACGTTTTCTTGGGGGTTAGTTAATGTTCTTCACTGTTTCACTCGAGTTGGTGCTGTTAAGGGAGGAATTGTTTTTTCTGTTTCTTTCTCAACAGATTGGTGGGGCTTTTTGGCAGTGGGAAGTAGGGATCCCCTGGTGAAAAGGTCACGCACCACAGGGACCCCACACTCTGCTGGCAGGTGTGGCTCTGTCGAACAGACTACCCTAAGGCTATTCTTCCGGATCACTCCAGATACCTTTTTTCTTTCTTATTCCTACTCTAGACCTCTTTGGTCTGCACCCTTATTCTACGCTCTTGTTCTTTCTATCTTAACAACCCGACTTTTCCTTACCCTCTCTCTTTCTACCTTCCCTCGTTTCTCTGTCATCTCTTCCTTTCTCCTTTTTCTCCCTTCCGCCATTTTTTTTTAATATTCTCTGGGTCTCAGCCTCCTCTGCTGATAAGCTGACTCTTAAAGGGAACCTGTCACCTGGATCTAAGCCCCTACACTATCACTACCTATCCCTGCACCTTCCTAGCTGCTCCCTATCTATCCCTCTCTGAGCTAAATCAGCCCTATAAAACAGCAGAAAAATAACTTAGAACTTACAGAAGTCCCTGAGGCTGGGGACTGAAAAGGCGGGCCCGGGCTCCATTCTGCCCCTCCTCGATGCAGCAGCACAATCCCCGCTGGGCGGCGTTATTCTTTCTTCATCGCCACCTCCTCCATTTGGAATCTTTCACCCACTTTACACTGTAAGGTAGAAGTTAGGATCGGCACGACAGAAGACAGTGACTCAGGTATTTGCTTACACAGCACACAGTTTAATGGCACAGTTACGGTATTCACAGACCTCCAGGTTCCGGGGCGCAGCCATGTACAACCTCCTACAATCCCAACAGCTGATATAGAAGCTCTGTACCTTCCCCCGGGTAGGTTGTGTTAGGTAAGCACACAACCTTTCTCTCCTCACCGTCCGCTCATTAGCCTCATGAACGTCCACTCTGAGAGAGCTCACAGGATGTGTTAAATCTTCACACAGCTCTCTCTACACAGCAGCTCCTGCTGCTGTCCTGACACACTCCACCCCCTCCCCACAGCCCAGGGCAGCTCATATTATCTCCTATTCACCCGCATACCTGGGCGTCAGTGCTTTCAATCAGCACTCAGCTCCAATAGCAGCTAACCCAGGGGACACATCGAGGTCGCATCACCACAACTTGATAGGTGTAAAGCAGGCGGGAGATTCCAAATGGAGGAGGCGGCGATGAAGAAAGAATAATGCCGCCCAGCAGGGCGTGTGCTGCTGCATCGAGGAGGGGCAGAATGGAGCCTGGGGTCACCTTTTCAGTCCCCAGCCTCACGGACTTCTGTAAGTTATAAGTTATTTTTCTGCTGTTTTATAGGGCGGATTTAGCTCAGAGATGGATAGATAGGGAGCAGCTAGGAAGGTGCAGGGACAGGTAGTGATAGTGTAGGGGCTTAGATCCAGGTGACAGGTTCCCTTTAAGATCTGCTTACTTAATGTAAGGGGCTTTATTACACCCCAGAAACAATCCTAGGTTCTCTACTCTGCACACAGACAATAGTCCTAGGTCCTCTTGATCCAGGAGACCTATTTGAAAATGGGTCATGTCCCGAGCCTCAGGAATAAATATTTTCCGACTTGGATTCATAGCACAAATCCAGAGGTGGGAACAAAAGGGGTTTTGGTGGCATTACATAGAAATCTGGTCCACTCAATCCTATATACCTGTGTGGATGCCATGGGCAGATATGTTTTCCTCAAAATCCGGGTGGCAGACACTCTACTCACAATTGTTAATTGATACTTGCCCAACAGGTTTCAAACTAAGGTGTGCAGGACATTCCTTATGCGATTGGCGGAGTTTACAGAGGGTACTACGATTATCGTGGGAGACCTGAATTTCACCCTGGACCCGGTAGCTGACTCCACCTCAGGTAAGAGCGCTGTACAGGCTGGGAGGCTTAGGTCACTGAAAGAGTTTCTCCACACGCTTTGCCTGATAGATGTATGGAGGATATTACATCCTCAGCGAAGGGATTACACTTACTATTCCCTGATAATACATATAGCAGGATCAAGCTTTTTCTGACAAGGCACCAAACCCTCTCATGGAATCCAGTCGCCAGCATAGGCGATATCTTATTATTGGACCATGCTCCCATCTACCTCACACTGACGTTGCCTAGCTCGACACGCGGACAGAGGACTTGGAGACTGAATTGTAATCTCCTGAAAGACGAGCTCTGCTTGGTTGACGTAAGGGAGTCAATAGACTCCTTCACAAGTAACCATGCCTCAGACTCCACTCCGCAGCCTGCGAAATGGGAGGCTTTAAAATGTGTCCTCCAAGCGATATTTATTAAACATGGCTCGAGACTTAAAAAGGCCAAGACTGAAGCTATTTCCGACCTCCTCAACCAGATACATCTGCTGAAAAAGTAACCATAAACGGACATTGTCATATACGACCCTAACGGACTTAACATTAAAAAGGCAGGAGCTAAGGGGTCTTTTAGATCAGAAGTACGCGAAATGTATGGAAAAGACCAGAAGCTACTTTTATTCAAACTCGGATAAATGTGGTCGCCCTGTTGCCTGCCTACTCCATCCACGACTAAACCCGACATGGTCCCGCATATTCAGACCAAGACAGGGAGAGATACCGACAACCCGTCAGAGATCTTGGAGGCTTTTAGAGCGTATTACTCAGATTTCTATAACAAGGGGACAATATGAGATCCTCTTGCCAACGGGGCTGTGTGACAAAATTAAAGAATTCATTAGACAAACAGCGGTCCCGACTCTAGATGGTGGATGTGCGGAGGCTTTGGAAGAGAATATCTCCAAGGAGGAATTAGTAAACCTATTAGATCTACCCAGCCGAATAAATGTCCCGGCCCAGATGGGTACACGCCTGCTTTTTACAAAACTCTATTCCCCAGCTGATTCCCCAGATGCTCACAACTTTTAATGCTGCCCAGGATGGTCTGGATTTCGTGCCTCAGTCTCTGGAGGCACACATTAGCGTACTACCCAAAAACCAGGGAAAGATCCATTTTCCGTTTTCGAGCTACAGGCCTATTTCGTTACTGAACGCGAACATTCTCCTTTACATTTTTGTGATGGAACATTTGACCATAGCTCTCAGGAGTAATCGAGACATTCACTAGATTGAGCTGGGACAGGTCCATCACAAAGCCGCCTTATTCGCGGATGACTTGCTATTGTACGTGTCACAACCCCGGATTTCGTACCGTCCATTCTAAGGGAATTTGCAGAGTTTGGCTCCTTGAGTAACTTCAAGGTTAAATGCTCTAAGTCTGAGGCATTGAACATTTCTTTGTCCCATCAGGATGTTTGCTGTCTTGCCTCGGAGTTCCCCTTTAAGTGGAGTCAGGAGGCCATTAAGTATTTGGGAGTGCTCATACCCTTGGACTTATTATCCCTGTACCGACTAAATTACCAGCTCCTATTGGCTAAAGCTGAGTCCTGGTTACAGTCATATGGGCATCTTAAACTATCATGTTTTGGCCGTAGGAAAGTGGTCAGGATTTATGTTCTACCCTGCCTGTTATATATTTTCAAAATGGTCCCTATCTCACCAGGTAGAGAATATTTTTCTAGACTCCAGTCCTTGGTGTCTCGGTTTGTGTGGGTGGGGTCTTAGGCCCAGAGTACGCATGGATTTTCTTTCTTGGCCAATGGCGATGGGTGATGCGGGGCTTCCGAATTTCCGAGATTACTTTTTGCCTCCTCAATGGCCAGGGTCCTAGATTGGCACTTCAGTAGAGGGGAAAAACAGTGGTTACTGTCGAACAGGACTGCCTAGATGTTCAACTGAGATATCTTCCTGGAATCCCCCCTTCGGTCGAGGACAAGGCTAGTGGTATACTAGACGTGGCACGCCTTTTTGCAAAAACATTCATCTTCTGAGAAGCCCTTTGGCCCCGCTATTTGCTAATCTGTCATTTCATCCGGGTCTGCGTAGAGAGACGCTCCTATGCTGGAGAAGTGTGGAGAATACCCGATTGGGGCAGACACTTCACATTCGGATACCCCTATTCGAGGAATTGCAATCATTACACCCAACGGCTCCTCTAAGTTGGTTTGAATATGCACAATTCCTTTGGTCTAAGGAGCAGGGCTACCGGGTGAGGGGGGTAATGCTCCCCGTTAGAGAATGTATTTTTAAGAGTTCCCTTCCGAGTTGTAGGATTTCTGTCATGTACCGCCTTATTATGGGGATAAAAGGAGGGGGGAAGTGTTACTTTCAAAGGATGTGGGAAAGGGAGTTGGGCAGGGAGATCTCGGGGTTGATTAGGAGAAAAGTTTTCTCTTCACCCACAAGTTGGTCAACAAATGCGCGGCTCAAGAGAAAAACTATAAAATCTTAATGAGATGGTACCTCTGCCCGACCAACTTACATGGCATCTTCACCTCAACATCTGAGATGTGTTGGAGGTGTATGACTTGCAAAAGGTACGATGCTTCACATATGGTGGAGCTGCCCTGGGATTTAAAAATTCTGGTCACGGGTGTTCGCCAACTACACTTTGATATCCGGTAGACAGGTAGAGAGGGGGTCTGGAGATGGCACTGCTGTCTATCCACAGTCGATTAAGTTTCATAAAAAAGATATCCTACGTTTTTGCTTGTCGGCAGCCCGAGGGGTTATCCCGAGATTTTGGAAATCAGCCCAGATGCCCACAATATTGGACTCGTACTACGAAATGGCAGAAATTTTACGAATGGAGGAGTTGGCTGCTGAAGCGTTCAACTTCCTGGATGAATTCTCCATCATATGGCTTGAGTGGATCCTTTTCAAAGATGCCACGAACTTTCTGGACATTTTTCAGTGAATTACAGCAGTGCCTCAGTCACAGTGGGATGAGCTACGGGTCGGTAGAGTGGTGCAGAGTCTCTCCTCCCCCTCTTTTTTATTTTCTCACCCTCCTAGTGTTTTCTTCCTTGCCTGGCCTCGTGTGTTACCCCCTCTTACTACCCAAATTGGTCAGTAGATACATTTCCCTTCTACTAAGCTTTTCACTTTTGTTTCTACTTTCTTAGTACTCTTCCCCCTTTCCTATCTTTCTCTTTCCACAAATGCAAGCGACATACTGTCTTTACTCGAGTGACTTCCCCTACTGCAGTGTTTCCCAAACTCCAGTCCTCACGGCCCCCAACAGGTTATGTTTTCTGGATTTCCTTATTATTGCACAGGTAATGCCTTGATAATGATTCCATTACCTACTACAATCCTAAGGAAATCCTGAAAATGTGTCCTGTTTGGGGCTATGAGGATTGGAGTTTGGGAAACACTGCCCTACTAGCTACTGGAGAAATAATGTGGGAAACGGATATTCAACGCTAGGCATGGAAGATGCAAGAGAGGATCTGCGGGAGCATCTTGCTACGTAACTAACGGCCCACATTCAAAAGACCCACTTGGGTTTATACGTTGTAATACAATGTTTAATGTTAAGTGGTTTACTTTTGAATTGGGTTAATGGACATCATGAATGAGTGTATGAGCTTTTAAATTTTCTGTGTAATGTCGGTTGTAACCGAGTCTAACCCAATTTGTCTTTGTTTTACTTCGTTACCAATAAAAAGAGATTGAACTAATAAAAGGCTCGGGGTGAAGGGGTTAAAAAAATTATATGGGGTTCCCACTATTTTAGATCACCAGCTAGGTACAGCAGACAGCTGCAGCCTGCAAGCCATTGCTGGCAGCTTTGCCTTGGCTGGTAATCCACAATAAAGGTCACCCCAAGTTGTTTTTATAAATCATTTATTTATAAGTAAATAAATTTAAGAAATTGTAGGGTCCTCCAAATTGGAAAACTAACGAAGGTAAAGTCAACATCTGGGGTCTGGTATTAGGGTGGGAAGGGCCATGGTAATTGGCTCTTTCCAGCCAAAAAATAGGTCACAGCTACTCCAGATCTGGCACCTTCTTTAGGATTTATGCTAATGCTGTCACTTTACCTGGCTTTTGCCCTGGTGTGGTAGCAAACTGGGTGATAGAAGGGGTTAAAGACTGATGTCCCTCAACAAAGCTCTGCAGCTCTGCTACATTTCGTGGAACGGTAAAATTACACTCCCCCAAGAGCCACGGCTGTCAGAGTAATGTCTTTGTTTTATGTTATGTTATGTTTTTGTTTTATGTAATGTTTACTTTCTGTGATGACGTGTATTTTGACATCATGTCTGGTGCCTTTATATAGACGCTAATTGATGGTGCCTGTAAAAACAGATTTTTTCTCCTGAAGAAGTGTGCAGTCAGTGCATGAAATGCATTTGAGGCTAATAAAATCTCTTATATTCCTTGAACCGATCTGGACAACCAATTTATGCTGAACAGTGGCGGTCTCTCTCCACTCGGTCTCCTTTACACGTGACTATACAAGTCAAGCATAACAACAAACTTCCTGATCATATCAATTTAATTTGTCTCAATCTTTACAAAATGAATAAAAAAATGTCAGTAACAACAATATACTAATTAGTAAACTCAACCCCCCCTCTCTTCCCCTCCCCACCCCTTCTGACCACCATGTGTTTATCGAATCCCAACCCTAGCCAGCCCGACTTATCAACCACTACTAACCTGTGAGAACATTGGAAGTTTACAAGGAGGTTTCCTGCTTTGGAACCCCAATCCTTACTGGTGGGGCAGCCCCCGTGATCCCCAGCCCTCCAAGAGTGCCCTGCAATTCTTCTAAATTATACCATGCTGTGTTGCGGAAGGGTACACCAGACAGCAAATGTCATCTCTACTTAGTTGTGAAATTATGAATTCTCTCCATTTTGTAAAAAAATTTTGATGTCTTGTTATTCTTGTCTCCCTCTGCCTCTACTTTCTCAACTATCATGGCCCCCTTCAGGTCTTTCACCAACTCCATCAGGGTAGGAGCTCTTGACTCCAACCAATATCTTAATATGAGGCGTTTATAAATTACCACAATGGTATGAATAAGTGTCGTCTGAGATTTGGTAAGACCAGGTGCCCCTTGTTGTGGAATACCCATATTTTGTAGGACAAAGGGATGTGTCCTGTCCAATCCCTGTGTCCAGTTTTTAACCCTCCTCCAAGCACATAAAATTATCTCACACTTCCAGATCCCGTGGAACATGTCCACTTTATCCCACATTTCGGACAGAATTGACTTCTGTCGGTTGTGTCACAGAAGTTGGTAGGTTAAAGCCCAGTATTGCTTTGTGGATTATTCTGAAGTATGTGTCGCGCCATCTTTCATTCTGTATGTGTTTACACATCTCCCACCAACCAGTCAATATCGTATCCACTATCTCATCCTGTAGTCTAGATGTCCATCCTTTAAAGAGTTACTTCAGACCCGATGGGATTCGATCCGTCTTAGTGTAGAGTAAATGGTGGATATGTTTACATCCGACATGTCCCTAGCTATAAGCTTTTCCAGTTCATTCGTTAGACATTCTTTACTTAAGTCACGTAAATGGGTAAATGTGTGCAAAAACCAGGAGTGTCTCCAAAACTCAGAACAGGTGTCAATCTTTCAATTATACTTTTTCTGGAAAGCTCCTCTCCTGGTTTTGGCTCACAAACCGGATGGTACCTGATCAGGAAAAAAAATGCAGTGTGAAACCAGCCTTAGACAACACCCATTTACCCATTTACGCTGCCTGTGTTGTTCGAATTGTAAGATATGCTTTGGGTCAATTCTCCACCTGTTAAAGGGAACCTGTCACCCCAAATCACCTTCCTAACCTATTAATACCTGTCCCTGCTGTCTTACAATACTTTCTAACACATCCCTGTCTTTTTTTTTTACTAATCTATGAGTACAATAAAGTAGTTAGCAAACTTATGAAATTTCTGTTAGAGGGGCGTTCCTCCAAGGAGCAAAGCGGCACCCTCCTCTGCAGCTTCAGGGCTGCCGGCTTCCCCATCTCATAGGCGAGGTTTCACAGGTTTCAGTCGCTATAGTTGCTGAACCATCGACCCACACCGGTCTCCTTGCTGTCGTTCTCGCCCTCCCTAGCCTGCCCTTCCTGGCGCCATTTATAGTCTCAGGCAGTGGCAGTCCAGTCTCAGGCCCACCCCCTTGGTTTTTCCTTAGCAATTCGGGTTTGTCTGGAATTTTGCACCTCTTAAAGGGCCCTCCCACGACGGAAGGCTGAGGCATGCCCCCGGGCCTGCACATAACGTCAAGTCTCTGACTCCGCCATTTTAAAGTCCATCAATAAGGCTCTTTTTAAAACGCAATTCAAGGTGCACAGTACTCATCGGCAACAGGCACGGGATCCTGTTCATGATGCCAGAAGTTGACCCGCCCCAGGGCCATGGGGTACTCGGTTCCGGGCGTTGATTCACGGGGGATGTCACTGGGGCCTATGCCTGATCCCTTGGCCCTAGTGGTTGCTGAAAGTCAGTAAAAATAATAAAAATAACAGTAGTTTGTGACGCCACCTATGGTTCCGGTATGATTTCCAGAGCTGCGGGTCAGACCTCCGATGTGATGGTAAGGCAGCCAGATAGTTAGGCTCCCTGCAGGTGGAGCGGGATCCCCGGGGCAGTTGTAATAGTTTTTCACAGGGAGGCAGCTTACCACACGGCCTTGTCACTAGTCCTCTCAATGCAGCAGTGTGCGGCTCCTCAGGCAAGGGAAATAAAGTATGTCACACCAGTCATTAACTCTGATCAGGTTTACTTGCAAGTTGTTAAAGCAGGTAGACAGATGATACAGTCTTACGGGTCTTTCTGGCCTGGGCAGTCACTAGGGAACCGGAATGATTCACTCAGGACTCTCGGTGGTATTCCTGCTGTTCCCTACCGATCCCTTCACTGCGCTCTCTTCTCACAATACTGCAGTGCCTCGAGCCAGCTCCCACGGATCTTTGGTGAACGACTCCCCTTCAGGTCCCCCTGACCCTAGTTCGGTGTGCATTTTCGAGGTATTCCCCGGCCTCTCTGCGGCAGCTTTGTGAAGAAGCTCGGGGCCTCCAGTTTCACGGCTCGGGGCTAAACTTCCGCACCGTGTTCAGAGCCAGTCTTCTGCCTGGGATCAGACCCTTCTGGGTCCAGATTCGGGCTCATCGTAATTCCCGGTGCCCCTAGGGTCTCTCTCCTGTCACGACGACCTTCCCCTGCGTCATCTTGCACTTACCTCTCTGTCCAACTAGCTGTCCGTCAACCCATCCATACACTTTTTCTACCCACCTGACTCCTCCCACAAAACTAGGTTTTCCCTGCAGCGGGTTCACCCACGGTCCTCTACGCTAGGGTGTGCATGAATGGGTGTTGTGAGGGTCACTTG
The DNA here is from genome assembly GCA_033576535.1 of Allobates femoralis. Lineage (NCBI taxonomy): Eukaryota > Metazoa > Chordata > Amphibia > Anura > Aromobatidae > Allobates > Allobates femoralis. The sequence continues at coordinate 755,348,232 of JARQOC010000003.1, read as the reverse complement.
CTTACCATCCCAGTTCCCTTAGTCACGAGAATACTGCACACTCTTATTTGAATGCAGTATCCCCCATGGCGTCCCAGCCAGTGGGGCACCACAGAAGCTAGGTTATAGCCTTGAATGTTGGGGAGTCCCAGCCCACCTTCATCTTTTGGGAACATCAGGGTATGACCCCTAATCCTGGGTCTTTTGCCTCTCCAGAGGAACGCTATGAAGGCTCTATTAAGTAGGTTAATGTCAGTATGTCGGAGAAGAAAGAGGACGGTCTGAAGTGGGTATAACAACCGTGAAAAGCTAGTCATTTTTATTAGATGGCATCGCCCCATTAATGATAAAGGCAGATCCTTCCATCTGTCCAGTTCTTGTTCGATTTTGGAAATTAATGGGGCATAGTTAAATATATAAATGTCTCTCGTGACTTTGCCCAAATATATGCCCAGATATTTGGTCGCCTTATTGGTTATTGGTATCCCATAGAGGGTCCCCTGGGTGGATCCTCCCCTAGCTTGTCCCATTTTTGAGAAACATCCTCTTGCTTTTATTTTTTTTCAATTTGAACCCTGAGAGTTCCCCGAAGATCTCCAATAGTAGGAGACCAGGAAGATCCCCAAGCGGCTCCACCATATATAATTTGATGTCATCCGCAAGGAAACTGGACCTGATCTCTCTGCTGCGTACTCGTATTCCCTGGAAGTTATTATTTTCATTGATGATCCTTGAGAGTGACACAATCATCCAGTTGAATAGTAATGCTGAAAGGGGGGCAGCCCTGTCATGTACCCCTCCCCAGATGGATTACATCTGACAAGAAACCCTGCGTAGGGACCATTGCTTTCGGATTCCTATACAGTGAGGTCAAAAAAAGTTCTGAACGCACCCGGCAACCCTATCCTATCTAGGACCAACTTCAGCCATGGCTATTTAACACTGTTGAAAGCTTTCTCTGCATCCAACATGACCACGGCTGGAGTCCCTCCCATCTTCTCCCCCATCAACCTAACTGATTCCAGGATCATCACTGATCTTTGAATGTTCCCCAACGCCGACCTTCCCTTGACAAAGCCCGCTTGTTCATGCCTCAATAGTCGTGGGAGTATAAGCGCTAGTCGGTCAGCCATGATTTTTATATCATTTTAAGGTCTTGGTTTATGAGTGAGATGGGGCGAAGGTTAGCCAGGTTATCAGATGGTGTATCCCTTTTGGGTAGAATTTTTATGTAGGCAATATTCATATGATCAGGGATTGACCTACCTGCCAGGAAGTCATTATAAAGCACTTTTAGATGGGAGGAGACCTGGTCCCTCAGGATTTTGTAAAAAACCCGCTCCGAACACATCTGGGCCTGGTGCTTTGTGTATATTGAGGTCCTTTATGACTAGAAATTTCGCCTTCCGTTATTTCCCCATTTAGACCAACCCTCTTCCGAGATTTCTTGAAGTTGCACCTCTCGTAGCCATCTGTCCCCACCTGAGTGTCCGTCAGTCTGGTTTGGTATAGAGCATCATACATTTTCCCTTTGATCTCTCTAGGGTTGGTTGTCAATGTATTGTCTTGCTTTATTTAGAGCCATGATTAACGTCGTGTTTTGTTTCTTTCTGGCTAAGTTGGCCAACAGTCGACCCCATGCCTTGTCTCCATGTTTATATAGTTCAGCAACCTGTAGTGACTTCCCAAGAAGTTCCCTCTTTTTGCCCATGCCTCATACTCTAGTTTCACCTCCTGCCATAGTTGTTTGTTAAGGGGCGATGGATGCGACTGGAAAGTCGTGTATTGGCCCCTTTACACGCAGCTACAGGTGACAGGTTTTCCACAGGTAACTTACTGGTTGCAGTGAAATCATGGAGACATGGTTCTATCTTGGTGCTGTGTACAAATGGAATTATGTCTCCATGATTGCACTGCAACCAGTAAGTTACCTGTGGAAAACCTGTCACCTGTAGCTGAGTGTAAAGGGGCCATATGACTGTCTAACTACCTGGCTCATTCTCAAGTATTGTATATTGGTATCTCAGGCACACAGAAAAAAAGAGATTTTTTTGCATCAATTCCTGTTTTTATTTTTATTGTCTTGTCAGTAATATGGGACGTTTCGGTTTCGCAGAACCTTCTTCAGCCAACTGACACTAAATAATAGAAACATATACATGTATTTACATATTTTGAGAAAACAAATACATATGATGCAAATGATGACGGTTCAGGCCAATCATATACAGGACATAATGAAAAATAATGGAACAGATGTAAACAAATACCATACAAGCATCTCTCATAGAATCAATTTATCAATACTTATGTAATAAAGAGAATGAACCCACACAATGGAAATCCAACAGAGTAGTAGTATCCTACTGTGATCAATCGTCACTTCTGATGAAGGCCATATCAGTAATATGTATAACATTGTAATGAAAATAATGTAATAGAAAATAAGTCAGTGACAATCTATATATTAATAAGGTATCTACCTGAGGAATCAAGGTCCTCAGGAACAAGCAAGTCTATGTAGAAGTGCGAGTTCAGCCTTGTAACAGGGGCCGACGTGTATAAGGTATAGGTACCTGCAAAGCGTATAAGAAAGTGATAAGGAGATAAGGAGTCATCATATCATAATCTGGAGGTATAATATCCTCCATAATCTAGAACATTACAGTAAGCAGTTACCTACTATTAAGGAAAAGAATGACCAATCAATGTGATAAGGTCACTAAAATGCCCATAGGTCAGTATGGACCAAATGTAAGGGTCAAATAGTCCTAAAAAAGAGAAAAGAGCACACATGTCACTCATAACGGAGGAGTACAAACGAAGGATCATAGAAGATCTCAAATTTGTGATTAGATAATCAATTAAATGACCTCTGTAGGAACCAAAATAACCCACTGTGGTGCTGCTGTTCCTATTTCAAAAACAGCTGAAAAGAGAAGAGAAACATTTATGAGGGATAAAAAACCCTTTTACTGCATTTCCAACTTCCATACAAACTAGTGGTGCCAATTAATGATGAGATGAATAGAATACCTTGTATATAGAGGCAGGCCGGTTTCTGGACAATAGGGAAAAAAGAAAAAAGATAGAAAGTATAATTAGAGCGATCTCACCCTTGTGCAATCATGTAGTGCCTCTCAGATGTGTGCATACCGTCCGGTCAGGGGAAGTGCAGGTGAAGATAATGCCGCCACCTCCGTGTTTATGTGAGAGAGGGGCGGGTGTAAAGCGATTTCCTGTTTCCGCCGTGTGGAACGCAGGAATCGCTCCGGAACGCATGTCACGCATGCGCATTAGTGCCGCTATGCTCCCTATTGTCTATCAGCCTGTCAGGCTAATGTAATGGAGCGTGGATAGCCGCAGACTGAATCAATAGATCTGCGGAAGAGAGGAAAAAGGAAAACAGACACAAGCATTAGTGGAAAACCAGGATAAACTTCTTATGATAGGGATCTGTATCTACTAGAATGATGGAACATAATGTAGAATATGAGTAACACTAGATAGAACATCATATAAATGTCAAACTTAAGTATACCAAATCTTTCTGCAAAATTGATATCTATGTCTATATACATATAAGTGATAAATAATGTACATAGGATTGCAGCAGCACCTAATTTTCGGAAAATACAGAAATGTACATAAAATGAAAACTTAATAATTATAGCTAATCTTTGTTATTATACCACAAATAATCTCCAAGAGTATATACTAACAGGCAAGGCAGACCTCAAGGTTCTGTATGAATGGGATTATTAAATACACCTGAGATTTCAATATTTAGGGTCATATTCCCTGTTCAGACCTAATGGGGATAACGTCTGTAGGGTATGTATCCAATATAATTCTCTTTCCTTTAACCTGGCTATACGGTCACCCCCCCGTCGGCTGGTAGGAACGTGGTCAATGACTTGAAATCTCAATTGTGCCACATTGTGATTATGGGTCATGAAATGGTGTGGTAAAGGTAGGAGATTCTGCCCACATCTGATGGTGGACTTATGTTTACTTATCCGGTCTCGGATATGTTGGATAGTTTCTCCAACATATCCGAGACCACAGGGACATTTAATCAAGTAAATCACGTAACTCGAATTGCAGGTAAAAAATTATTTTATGGTATATCTCTTGCCAGTCCTAGGGTGGGTGAATGTTTCACCCTTGGTCATGTGCGAACATTGGAGGCAACCCAAACATGGAAAGTTGCCCCGTTTCGGTGTGGCCAAAAAAGTCTGCCTTGGGACTATTTTGGAAGAACCTATATCGGCCCTGATTAATTTATTCTTAAGATTAGCGGCTTTTTTATAGCAGAAAAGTGGAGGTCTGCTAAACTCAGTAACAGTGGGATAAGATAGGCCCAGCAGTGGCCAATGTTTATTGATTATCTTCTTAAAACCTATCGAAAAGGGATGATAAGTGTTGACACAAGTCACGTAGGGACCAGTCCGTTTGATGCGTGGGACAGCGTCAGTGCGGGGTATAGAAATAAACCTAGGATAACCTCTTTCTCTAAATTTGTTCTCCATCTCTAGATGTCTCATTGTTCGCTTCTCTGGGTCTGAAACAATTCTCGATACCCTCATGTGTTGTGAATGTGGGAGGGCCTCCTTCAAAGGGCGTGGATGGCAGCTATCAAATCTAAGTAGGCTATTTTTATCTGTAGGTTTAACATATAAGTCTGTTTCAACAATACCCATTCTATCAACACTGACCAGCGTGTCCAAAAAATTAACTTCCCTTGGTCCTACATGTTTAGTAAAAGTCAACCCCGGAGTTCTAGAATTAATATATTCGAAGAAGATGTCAAAATCAATCAGTGAACCCTTCCAAATCAAAAAGACGTCATCTATATATCTTCTCCAGAGTTTCACGTGTGTCTCCATCATATTATGTGTATAAATATGTCTATGTTCAAAATAAGACATAAATATATTGGCATAAGGGGGTGCCACATTTGAACCCATAGCAGTCCCCTTTCGTTGCATATAGAACTGGTCTTGAAACAGAAAATAGTTCTGTCCAAGTACCAGTTCTAAGGACTCTAAACAGAATTCTTTACCTGAAGATGTCAGGTTACCATACTCATTAAGAAACCAGTCTACCGCCTCTAGTCCCAATCTATGACTTATACTGGTATATAAACTATTAACATCTAGTGTCACTAGCAAGCAGTCCGATGCTAATGTACCAATACTTCTAAGGCAATCAAGGAAATCTGATGTGTCTTTAAGGTAAGCTGGAGTTTTCTGTACGAGAGGTGAGAGTATTTTCTCCAAAGTGATGGCTATGGGGGAAAGTAGTGAATCAGTTGATGCGACTATAGGTCTGCCAGGTGGATTCCTCAAGTCTTTATGGATCTTTGGAAGTATATAAAAGACTGGAATAGTCGGATGGGGGTTCTTCAAATAACAGGCCAATTTTTCATCAATATTTCCCAATTGTAAATGCCTCTGTATATGTGTGTCAATTAATTTAGAAATTCTATGTGTCGGATCCTGTGATACTGCAGTGTATGTCTCTGTATCAGCAAGTTGTCTCTTGATCTCATTCATATAGTAGACACGATCGAGGACCACTATCGCACCACCTTTGTCAGCTGGTTTTATAATAATATCCCCATTACTCTTCAAACTCTCGATGGCTTGAGATTCAATCGAACTAAGATTATGTTTAAGGTGTAACTCCCCTTTCTTTATATCCTTGATCATCTTATCCATATCAGTTTTAACAAGTGTTATGTAAGTCTCAATCGGATGATATATGCGAGGTGGTTGAAAGTTGCTACGTGTCTTAATGTTTAGACTCTGTGTCGTAAAAGTCGTTCGTTCATTAGTGGATGTGGGGGGCAGAGAACTATCTGTCATGTTATCTCGTCCTGAGAAGTGTGCTTTTAGTCTAAGGGACCTAAAGAAATAGTTCATCTCCTTCTCAAGTGTGAAAGTATCAAACCGTGGTGTTGGACAGTATGTCAGACCCTTCTGTAGCACTGTATATTCCGCTGGTGAAAGCGTGTATTTCGAAATATTAAAGACGAGGTCTGCCTTACCTGTGATCTCCTCGTCATCCCATGCGGTCTGTTGTGATCTCCTCTTCCCCCTCCTCGTCCTCTTCGGAAGCGTTGGCGTTGCCCTAAAAAAGGAGGGATAGGTGGTTGCTGTCCGCCATAGTCGCTCCCAGAACTTGGTGATGAGGGATAGGACGGGTAACCCCCATAATATGGTTGTCTCAATGGTTGGGAACAGCAGCACCACAGTGGGTTATTTTGGTTCCTACAGAGGTCATTTAATTGATTATCTAATCACAAATTTGAGATCTTCTATGATCCTTCGTTTGTACTCCTCCGTTATGAGTGACATGTGTGCTCTTTTCTCTTTTTTAGGACTATTTGACCCTTACATTTGGTCCATACTGACCTATGGGCATTTTAGTGACCTTATCACATTGATTGGTCATTCTTTTCCTTAATAGTAGGTAACTGCTTACTGTAATGTTCTAGATTATGGAGGATATTATACCTCCAGATTATGATATGATGACTCCTTATCTCCTTATCACTTTCTTATACGCTTTGCAGGTACCTATACCTTATACACGTCGGCCCCTGTTACAAGGCTGAACTCGCACTTCTACATAGACTTGCTTGTTCCTGAGGACCTTGCTTCCTCAGGTAGATACCTTATTAATATATAGATTGTCACTGACTTATTTTCTATTACATTATTTTCATTACAATGTTATACATATTACTGATATGGCCTTCATCAGAAGTGACGATTGATCACAGTAGGATACTACTACTCTGTTGGATTTCCATTGTGTGGGTTCGTTCTCTTTATTACATAAGTATTGATAAATTGATTCTATGAGAGATGCTTGTATGGTATTTGTTTACATCTGTTCCATTATTTTTCATTATGTCCTGTATATGATTGGCCTGAACCGTCATCATTTGCATCATATGTATTTGTTTTCTCAAAATATGTAAATACATGTATATGTTTCTATTATTTAGTGTCAGTTGGCTGAAGAAGGTTCTGCGAAACCGAAACGTCCCATATTACTGACAAGACAATAAAAATAAAAACAGGAATTGATGCAAAAAAATCTCTTTTTTTCTGTGTGCCTGAGATACCAATATACATTTCGATTTTTTCTCAAGAGCACCACACTCCAGTGAGCCAGGTTACTCTTTGACCATTCTCAAGTATTGGGCATTATTTTTTTTTTTTTTGTGCAACTGTGTGGGCTATTATTTTGCCTGTAAGCGCACTGCCTTAGCAGTTTCCCAGAAGAGAGCGTGATCATTTTAGCTCAAAATATTCCATTCACCACTCTCTCATTAGTTTGGCAAAGTCTTGGTGTCTCTGCAGGAAATGAAGGAACTGCCATAGAAAATCCGTCCCCTTTGGAAAAGTGTCTTGTAGCGTCAGCGTAATCGGACTGTTGTCGGTGATCACTAGGTCACTTATATCTGTCTCCTCCAGCCTCTGGGTCATCCTCTCCCCTACCTGGAATAAGTCGATCCGGGACCAGGTTTCATGAGGATGTGAGAAGTGGGTGAACTGTCTCTCCATCGGGTGATGTAGTCTCCACACATCATTTAACGCAAGGTTGGAGGAAAGCTCCATTAGTGTAGTGGCCCTCCCTTGAGTGTTCAATCTCTGGCTCCCTCTTCTATTTCCCGTCCTATCCTCCACCACCGACATGACCTCATTCATATTCCCCTATTATCAAGTCACTATCTCCATCTGTCATGATTGTGGACTGTAGGGACTGGAAGAAGGCTTCCTACTCGATTTTGGGTGCATATACGTCATGAATGCTAAGAGTGCCACCTTGTGTTTCCAGAAGGGAACAGGACGGGACATGTCGGCGCCCCTTAGGTCAAGAGACCCCTTCAGCTAGGCCTTGGCAGGCAGACTATTACCTCCCGGGAAATTTGCAGGAATCAGTCTCAATCTTCCTGTGAAGGCAAGTTCTGGTCTTGAGCCATGGAGGTCTCCTGTTGTATGTTGTTGGCAATCAGGGCATCATCCCGAGTGGCTAAGTGGCTTGTCGGACTTGAATGGCCACCCAGGTGGTGTTCTTTCTCCAGGGAGTTTGTCTTTGTGCCTTGGGAGAAGCCTGGAAAGGATGTCGTAAAGGCACGTAGTGCTTCCTCGCGGTCCTTCCAGAATTTAAATGCGTCATCCGGACGTCTAACTTTAAGTAGCGCCGGGTAAGGAATTTGGAACTGGATATGGCGCTTAAAAAGGAGACTGCAAACCTGACTAAAGGCCTTGCACTTCTTCGTCACCTCTGCAGAGAAGTCACCAAAGAGGACCACTCTGTGGCCCCCTAGGAGCAATGGCTGCCTTCTCCCTCTAAAGAGGCATGAGTCTCTCTTTTTCTTTAAAATCTAAGTACCTTGCTATGACTTTTTGGTTTTTGAAGGTCTGTTCATCTCTCCTAAGGTTCAACAATGTCGGGGGTGCCCCCTCACCTGGCGGGCCCACCCTAATTGCTCGTTCTACTTTGCATCTCTCCTGTACCCCCAGGGCTTTTGGAAGGTCCAGTTCACAAATGTCATTCAGTTGCTGGTATGAGGTAGGCCCTCAA
>JARQOC010000003.1:755184034-755339549 GCA_033576535.1 Allobates femoralis | reverse complement strand
TGGCGTATCGGTGGACGGAGCGGTCTCACCCCGCTGCTTCCACGCTGCTGCCAGATCCAGAAGTATTCTTTGGATTTTTAATGACTATTCTACGTAGTTGATCCACACAAGGAGTGCCATCACTTTCATTTCTTTCAAGGGTCTCAACAAGTGCAGTAGAAAGGCTCCCGCATATTAGAAGCACTCTAACAGGTAGATAAGACAGCTGAAATCATCGCTCCATATTAAAGCATCCTAAGTATTTTATAACAGGCATGTCATGTAGAGCACATCCACCAGCAGATTGCCTGATACCTTCATGTTATGTTTTCTAAGAGAAGAAAATAAATTACTCTACATTTTCTATATCATACTTGTTTCAATAATGTATCTTGGGTCTTCTTTCATGCTCACTAGAAAGCAGCAGCTTGTTATTAATTTGGCTAATCCACTATGGCATTCCTTTCATCGTCATCCAAGTGCAGCAGTGGAGTATTACAACAATGCAGGGAAATAGACTGCACAAATTTTCTCAGGTTCTTAATGAGCCTAAAATATCAGTTTCATTATTATTTTATGTTTTATAAGCAGTTGTATAAAGGTAGGTGCTCACAACTAATTGTGCACTAGTGTATGTAATCTATAGTTTTAGGGGTACTTTGATATTTGAAGTAATGTTTGATAAGGGGTACATTGGGGAAAAACTGCTTTAGAGTCGCTTTAAATTATTAGTGGCAATATATTTATATAAGGTGGCACATCATCATCAATAATGATCCATGATCTCTTTTGTGAAGTAGTTGAGTGTAACCATGCTAGTTTCTTTTACATAGTTACACCTATGCCTACACCTATGGATGTTTCCCACTGCATGCAAGCAGGGCTGTTGAAGCTGTCTGTTTTGGGATGCATATTCTGCTCAGTTTTTGACATAGGTTTTAGCCTGAAATTCAAAATCAACGTAAAAATGTACATACGTGAACAGGTCCAAAGTGATCATGATTAAAAGAAACAAGTACAAATATTACACCCTGTGTGATGTAAAAGCTACACCTTGACATGGTCCTGAGCAGAAGTAAGAGGTAGAGAAGCTAATTGTGAGCCTAGCTGTTGGTAAAAAGTGACTTGTCACACTTTACTGACACTCACAGAGCAATCATGCAGGAATATGAAATATGAAGACAACCGAATCTCACAGACTATCACTTATCCTGACCCTCTGGAAATACTTTTATAGACTAGCAGGTCAGACTTGCAGAATGTTCCAGGTTGCAAGTGATGAAGACATCTTCCCCCTGCACCACCAGTGCACAACAGTTTAGTCAGTAGCTGCTTGTCCTTCACGTGTTTGGTGCCTAGACCACAGAGTTGTTAAGAGAATACGAACAATAAATCTCTATTAATATTTTATTCTACTCCTTTTCTGCAATGTCTCAAGAAGCAAACTAACTCCTGGACATGCGACCCACTTTTGACCATACAGTAAATGAATCTTTACTTTTTATTTACTTTTCCATGAAGAATGCAAAATAAAAGTAACCGGTAACACCAAGGTTCTTATTCTGCACACGTTTTATACAAGCCCCCACTGTGACTTAGTAACTTCAGGGCAGCTGTCCAGCTGTTACCCTTTTGTTTTAGAAGTTGTTAACATCCTTGGACTTGAAATTTCATATGGTATAGTAAATTTACATGACATTTACATAGCATTAATGCTAAATAGTTTCCAAGTGATTGGCAAAAGTGTAATAAAGTGGTAAAAGAATTAAAAAAATACGGCAAAGACAAATAATAATCGCTGAAACCTTTGCTATATAGTAATGCAAAATGTAAAGCTAATAAGGCTGTAGGCAGTATCCCCACGTAAGGCTAGTTCACACACAGTGTTTTTGTGACAATCCATTTTTGATGCAAAACTGCACCAAGAATGCATCCTCACAGTATGCAGTGTTCTGTGTGTGAACGGCCTGTGCTTTCTTCCTTCGCTTTACTTACCTCGCTGCACTCCCTCGGTGACCACCGGTGGTGTCTTCTATCCCTCACCGGGCTGCAGCGAGCGCGGGCTCTAGGACCCTGGGTGACGTCGCCTGGTCACATGGTGCTGGTCAAGGTCCTGCACAGGTACTCAGTGCCTGCAAGAGAAGCGATCTTGGGAGGAACGCAATGTGAGTAAAAAGCGTGCCAAGAATAGCGCAAAGAATTGACACAGTCATTCTTTTTGCAGATGTGCTTTGCAGGGCAAAGCGAATCCACATAATTACGGACCATGTGAATGCATTTCAGCAGAAGTCATTGCTTTTACTGGGATGCGTTACAGCGCTTCGTTTCACTGCATTTATGCAGCGCTAAAAAGCGCTGCGTAAATGTGGAAATATGCTACTTGTGAACATACCCTAAGGGATGGAGTCAGATTCTAAAACACGGACAAATTGGAAATATTTTATTTGAAAACGCATTGGAGATCTATGTCTCATTGTTTAGGATTATTACTATTCAACATCTGGATTCAAATCTGATCAAGGTTAACATCTGCTTGGACGAGACTGTTCTCTCTGTGTATGGATAATATTCTAGATTCTTCAGTTTACTTATAACAACTCTCCAAAAACATTCCATTAGGTTGATTGGCTTTCAAAAACTGTGGTGTGGTTTATGTGTTTTGTATGTGGTTGAGATACCCCAATGGATACAATAACCAACAACAATCTCTATACCACTCTATTGAATATGAAAAATTAAATGCATGATAGCATTCTGTATAATTCTGTTATACTTAGTGAAATTTCGTTTTAACTTGATATAATATTTAGAATATTACATATTTAATTTTCCCATTTCACTATTAAATATTAGCATGTTGACATATCATTTTAATTGCTTATTACAGATTTACTTCTGTTTTCTAACATTTACGCTGAATTAGTTAGAATTATCCATGTTACTTAAGGACCTGCAGTATACATTTATATAGCATCTAATCAATGAAAGGAGAACAAAGGGATGAGGTCAGTCATTACATATCAACTACATAATAACTAGGAAATAATTTGTTTAAACAAAATTCCTAAAGGCAGGAGTGGAAAACATTGCACTTAAGCATTCCCAAGTCTAATAAATCTTAAAAGCTTCAATATTGATTCAATGAAGTGAATGGCCGGATCATTTCTGGGAGGCTCTGACAAGTGGACAATTGCTTCCATGGTTACATTTTGATATGCAGTGTGGTCAGTGTGCTTTGTTGGGTTCCTCCCCCTCCATTGAAGTAAAATAACAAACCACAGGAGACCCTGCCACACATGGTGAGCATCATCCTGGAGCAACTTAAAAAGACCAAGCTGACTGGTCAGAAATAAGCCTTCTTCTAGACTGGGACTTTTTTTTTTTCATTGAAACAAGGAGAGAAAAAAAATCTTGCTGCACACATTGGTTTTTGATGGATAGACACATTTTATCATGCACCAGAATAAAGCTGTAGCAGGCATTTCATGTTCCTTCTACTCTGTGGAGAAGAGAAGAGGTAAGTGTAACAAGTGGGACGACTCTACATCAATCGCTTTTACGCTTCCACTATCCTGAAATCTGAAGGTAATATCTTTATTTCTGGGTTATATGAATTTAGGACATTCACATAGAATTATATTTGGATTGCAAGCAGAAATATCTCATAAATTTGGAATGTGTGCCTCATTTGCAAAGTTTTCCCATGTATTTTAAATAATTTATGAATTGCAATAACCTAATAAGTCATCCACAGTCCTGTTGTATCTGATAAGTTTTAAATCGTATTTGACATACAAGTACCGTAATTAGTGAATTTTAATAACTCAATCAGTAAGCAGTTTTCAAGGAAATTGTCTTACAGAGAAAGAATATACAGTATTATGGATATAGTTACCAGATCTCAGGTGCAAATAACCTGGAATAAATTGAGAAAATTAAGAAATTATAAATTAGAGCCAAGTGAGCTAGTAGTATGTAAAGAAGAGTAAAAAAAATCAGGCTATAATAGCATACAGTATGTTGTGCATGGTGTAAATATGAACAAATACATCACAAGGGAAAAGGTACTTGTAGAAGAGAGTATCTTTTATCTATTTATAGGTATAGTGATATATATAGAAGAAAAATCAAAGATCACCAAGTCTAGTTGTACCATGTGGTGGCATAGATGTTTTTTGCTATGAGTTCCTCAAGGTGTAGGTGGTAATGTATTCCCCTAAACCAATTTGGCATCGAGGAAGGATGGAGACTTTTCCATAATATAGGATTCAACATGCAGTCAGAAAAGAAGAGGAAAGTTTTTTAAGAAGACTGAGTTGAGCGGGTAGCATAGAAATTAACTAAAATTTTGGTCACACTATATTTATAATTCACTTTCTCTTTGATGAAAACTTGTTAGTGAACAAATGAAGATTGCAGTGGTGGGATTTACTAATGATCATGGTAAAATCTGTAGCATTAATTGTAATCTTCATAATCTGTGACATGAGGGATTTCTAAAAAGATTTCCACTAGGAAGGAAACAAATTCAGAAAATGATATAAAATGCACATTTACACATAAAAAGTGAAATTTGTAGTTTTTGGGTCAAATAAATTATCATGTTTCTGGGCAACATTTTATGATTGATGCCAAATGTAAAGAAAAAACTGTAATGAAAGTAAAAATAATGAATGATGTAGAATGATATACAGTCACTACAATTTCACATCACAAGGCTACATTCACACACCGTGTTTTTCATGCGTTTTTTGAGGATCCGTTTTTCATCGCAAAACTGGATCAGCTTTTAAAAAACGCATAAAAAAGTGATCGGTTTTTGATGCGCTGTACACTGTTCCGTTTTTTTAAGCTCATAGAGAATGGTTTCAATGGAAAAAATGGATCAGGAAAACAGCACACAAATTGACATGCTCATTCTTTTTGAGGATCCGTTTTTGATCTAAAAAACAAACTACAGCAAAAGGTTGTGTCTGAATGACCGAATTTTGAAAATTCATTGACTTTGCTGAGAAGCTCAGAAGTTGATCCGTTTCACTGCACTGCCATAGCAAAATCGGATCCTCACAAAATGCACCAAAAACACTGTTAATATAGCCTTAAAAGCAGACTTTAGTCATGAATTATCCCTTCTGCTTTTCCACTCCATCATCTGCCATAATACACTTATAAAATTCATCAAATGCTTGGCTAATACTGGTTGCCCTGTTGTATTTTGCCTCCCAATCAGAAGTTTTGAAGATTTATGTATTATTTATAATGGAGTCTGTTGTTCTGCATCAATAAGAAATGTATGTGAAATTTCTGATATGCCTTAAAAGTGTATCTGGAGTTTTGTGGGGGCTGTAAAATGATCCAGCACATCTAAGGCTGGTTTCACATTGAGATTTTGTTAAATCCTATGCTGTCTGATGAAAATCGGAGAGCATCGAATCCAAATTAGCACCCATGTTTTCCAATGGGGATAAGATTGGATCGGATTTGCACTTAATGGCATCCGATTTGCCTCCGATCCGATTCTGTCCGATTTTTTTCAGGAGCCAAAATCGTAGACTGCTGCAATTTTGGTATCCGATTCAAAACTCGGATCGCATCAGATCCAATGCAATCCGATTAAAATAATATGGGAGTCTATGGGATCGGATAGAAAATCGGATCCGATTTCGGATCCAATTTTCTGTATTGTGCATGCTCAATACCCTAGTGACCATTCCCAAAACCTCCCACAGCCCTCCCCCAGCCATTTAAATTGGATGCGATAAAAAATGTGGCATCGGATGGCATCCGATTTTGAGCTTCCGATGCTGTCCGATTTTTATCGGACAGCATCAGATTTTACTAAATCGCAATGTGAAACCAGCTTTATACAACTTCTAGTAGTATCATAAATAGGTATTACTTTTAAGAGCATTACCTATTAGTTTCTACAACTTTATGAAGATTATTGTAATGATTTAAGGCCACGTTACACACATAGATATCTGTTCAGATATTGGTCACAGATCTCTGGTTGCAGTGAAATCATGGACACATTGTTCCATTTTGTGGCTGTGTAGAAATAGAACAATGTGTCCATGATTTCACTGCAACCAGGGATCTGTGACCAATATATCTGTGTGTGTAACGTGGCCTTTACTCAAATTTTTTCTGCAAATGTGAACAATATTTAAGGGTACACATTGCTTTTTTATTATTTGTATCTTTAAAAGTTTCAGTTATAATGTTTATCTCCAAATAGCTGCAGTATCACTTAGTTTAACCCTTTCACCGCCGAGCCTTTTTTGACCCTAATGACCAGGCCATGTTTTGCAAATTTTGACCAGTGTCACTTTATAAGGTAATATCTCTGGAAAGCTTCAATAGATCCCAGTGATTCTGAGACTTTTTTTCGTGACCTATTGGGCTTCATGATAGTGTTAAATTTAAGATGGTACTTTTGCAATTTTCAAGCTTTGAATTTTTATACTGTTAAACTGGAGATTAATGTCACAGAAAAGAGTTAATAAATAGCATTTCCCACATGTCCCATATTTTACATCAGCACAGTCTTGGAGAAAAACATTTTTGTTTAAAAGTTAAAAGGGTTCAAAGTTCACCAGCAATTTTTCATTTTTCCAACATAATTTACAAAGCCACTTTTTTAGGGACATCACATTTGAAGTGACTTTGAGGACTAACAGAAAACACCCAAAAGTGACACTATTTCAAAAAAGGTACCCCTCAAGCTACTGATAACCACATTCAAGAAGATTATTAACCCTTCAGGTGCGTCATAGGAACTAAAGCTACGTGGAAGGAAAAAAATGTACATTTTACTTTTCCAACAAAAATGTTAATTTAGCCTCAAATATTGCATTTTCACAAAGGTAAGGCTGCTTTCAAATCAGCATTTTTGCTGAATCGCAGCAGATCCAGCAGATTTACCGCATCTGTCGTGTAACGGCCGACTTGCGGCAAGCCCCAATTCATTCTGTATGCGGCAAGTGCGTTTTTTCCCCATGAACCGGCAAATCCAGCACTTGCTCCAAGTCGAAAAAACGCAGCTAACCGCGGTGCTTCACAGATTTTTATAACGTTGAGCTGTGAAAATGAAAATATGGAGGCTAAAATAACATATTTGTGGAAAAAAAAGGATTTTTTTCATTTTTACACAGGCAACATGATTAAATGGACTCCAAAATATGCTGGGTATTTTCTCCTGAGTATGCTGATGCTCCATATGTGGTGGGAAAACAATACTTGGGTGCACGGCCGGGCTCAGAAAGGAAAAAGTTAAGTTTTTAAGCGGGGACCTGGTATGTAAATTTTGCTATGCGCTGACGCTGCGGATTTCCTGTGTTTTTTGCCACGATTTTCTCACATTATTTCTTCATGTTTGACAATTCTGCAGTACAGCACCTTCCCTGCAAAGTGTATGGGAAACTAGAAGTGTACCCATGCTGTGTTTTTTTCCTCAGTGGAAATGGTGCACATTTTCCAGCGGAAAAATCTGCAGCATGTCCATTCTTTTAGAGTATTTTGCTGCGATTTTCACCCCTAAAGCTGAATATTAGCTCCAAAATTCTTTGCAGATATGCAGCACTGTTCACGCAGTATTTTGTTCTGTATTTTTTCTTGGATTTTGGATTATTTCTAGAAATAATTAAAAATGAATTAAAAATAAAAATGAGGCTTTGCTGTATTTTTGGTTGCCAGCCAGGTACAACTAGGCAACTACAGGCTGCCAGCCACCGCAAGTGTCTGCTTGTACCTGGCTGGTAATCAAAATACAGCAGAGCCCTTGTTTTAAATATTTTCTTGAAATAATAAAAAAAAAAAAAAATGACTTGGGGCTTTGCCATATTTTTGGTTTCCAACCAGGTACAAACAGGCAGTTGGGGGCTGTAATCTTCAGCGTCAAAAGGCCCAAGCATTCTGGGCCGCCCATGCTACAAATTGCAGCCCACACACACTCCATAAAAGAGTGCATTCATTGAAGTGGCATTCTATGGCACTGTACCCAGACTCTTCCAGTTTCCCTGGTGTCAGCAAACTGGGTAATAAGTGGTTAATGCCAGCTTTGTATTGGCAACTGGCACTAAGCCAGAGGTTCCTAAAGTCAGACCAATGTTAGACCTTGTCATTAGTAACCTCTAAGTAAATGGTAAATAAGACACAACATAAAGAGACAAATCATTTTATTAGAACAAAAAACACAAACACATATTTGGACTCCATATTTATTACCCCAACATACCCTCCTTCATAATCCACAATGATGGTCCCTTGGCGCTCAATTGTTTCTGCTACATCCAGAGACTTCAGCCAGGGATCAAGTGTCATCTTGCTGCAGTCTCTGAGGTCACACATGCTGCACTGTATAGCAATGATCTGCCAAACAGTGCAGCCCTCAGTGCTACAGACCCAAGTCCCAGAAATCACGTGATCTCTGAGGCTTGTGTCTGGTGACGAGATATTACCATGGCAACCTCAGGTTACATTGCGATGGGCCGATCACCGCAAGGAGAGGTGAGGTACTGTGCGCTCCCTCTAAGTGCTGAGATAGGTAGGATCGCACTCAGGGGGTGCCAACAGAAGCCAGGAACAGTGATCAAACAGCGCACAGCGATCACTGTCCCTGCCTGTCACATCACTCTTTCTCAGCCTCATCTCCATGCAGTTGATGAGGCTGGAGAGGAGTGGGCAGGATCAAGTGGAAGGTGGACTCAGGACATGGAGGGGAGCCTGCATGAGGCTGAGGGGTGACAGGCAGGCATAGAATGTGGAGAGGTGGTGGGGCGGGCACAGTACTTGGAGGGGAGGCAGGATAATGCAGAGGTGTGGTGGGATGGGGCAGTGGGATAAGGTAGGGTGGCAGCGAGCACAAGCGGCGAGATGAGATGGGAGGAGCGGGCAACTTGGGCACATGCGGCTCTCACTGCTGCCATGCTGATGATGGGAGTGATCCCATCAGGGCTGAAGTAGGTGATACCACCTCCTCCAGCGCTCCACCCTACAGAAGGGGCTATTACAGCCCCAACATAGGCTGGACAGAAATGAACAGGCAATTTCATTGCCTGCTCTTTACAATCGCTGGAATTGGCTGTTAAGAATTGAACAGCCAATCACAGTGATTATAGATACAGGTTGGGAAATACACCCCCGAGAGGACGAGCTGACGCATGTTGTGTTTAGGATCACGGGATATCGCAGCTTTATTCCTGTTATCGCGGCCAGATGCCGCATTTGCACAGTGATGAACCCTTTACATCGCTGGTCAGAAATGAAATAACTTGGCTTTCTTATTGTATGGGTTGGTCTCTGCTCAGGAAGTTGGTAATACATGGGAACATATTCAGACACAGGGGATGTAATAGTAGTGAAAATGTGGTGCAATGCATAAGATTATTTACTGTTGCATTTTTACCTTTTTGTTTTGAATGGTGAAATCACTACACTATTACATAGCAGAAGTATGTCTAATAAATTGTTTATTACCCAAACTCATGATTTGTATTTTATACTATATACTATGTTTATTATACTAATATATATTAGTATATTTATCATGTAGTTGTGATGCTAGTCACTACCCACACATCAGCTGTGAGGCTAGTTAATCAAAAAATCCAGACTTAGGTAGCAGGAGTGCTCGTAATAACCAAGACAACTAGTCAATATAACCAAAAAAAGCAGCTGCACTTTAAAATGCTATATTAAGTAAATATTGAATATATGAAATTGCATTTGCATTACAGCTATAGAAACTATTTTAAAAAATTAGGTACCGTACTTCATAAATTGGCCAATTTCAGAGAGCCCAACAGCCAACGTCAATACCCCTTTTTTGGGACCCCAACCTTATGTTCTACCTGGGCTGAAAGCCTATGATATCAATGGCAGGCAGACTCCAGCTCTAATTAAAAATGCCCTAAACTGATAGGAGGAATGCTCAGTCAGAAGGATGTATAGCAAAAATATCAAAATACTTACCAGCACTGCTAAGAATAAGACAAGTGTGAAAAGGTTAAAGCTGAGACAATTGGCCAATATAACCAATACTGAATTTCTGAAATTGCAATTGCATTACTGCTATAGAGACTATGTTATAAATAAGGTACTTAGGGCTCAGATTGGAAAATTCATGACAGCCCAACTGCCAAATGGACTTTGCAGACATGTAGTCTGAAGCGAGGTAAGAGGTCGAGCAACAAAAGATCAGAAACTCAGCACAGGAACAAGGCATGCAGACACCACCAAGCTTAAAGCTACAACTGGCAGTGATTTAATCACTGCCAGTCAATTTATAAGACCTCGAGGAAGTCCACTTGTACTGGGATTCATACCCTCAATGCTGTGGTCTTACAGTGTAGAATTATTTACAGTTCTCCCAAGCCGCCCTAAACTGCTTTCTTCACCTGAAACTTTTTCAGGAAGTGCCACAACAGGTTTAAGAGAGTCCAACTGCATGTTGGTTAGGTGTCAGATATTACAGCCACAGCTGACAGCAGAGAGCTATAGGGAGCTTTCATCAAACTAAACACCTGTAATTGCCACTGTGATTGCAACGATTCAAGATTCTGATGTTCCATAGTCACATGCTGAATAATTTGCATCAGATTCACTATCTAATCACCAGTTGTAATGTGACTTTAGTCGCTACTCACTGGCTAGCCGTAAGTCTGGGTACTCAGGAGGTCCGGGGTCAGATACAAGGAGGGATTATAATGACCAAAAGGGGTAAGACAAAGGCATAGTTAGCACATGGTCCAGATGAAAATTCCAGGAAGGTATCAAATCAAGTCAAAGGGGCTAAGCTAAAGAGTAGTCATAAGTAAGGTAGGAGGTTGAGCAACTACAGATTAGAGACTAAGGAACAACAGACACAGAGACACCACCAAGCTTAAAGCTGTAACTGGCAATGATCCATCTAAATAGCCAGGTATTCAACCTAAATAGCAACCCCTGAAGGAAGCCCATCGAGATAAGGATGAAAACTAATCCTCAATTTGCATGGCAATAGCGCTGCCTGCTCTACTCCCAGATTGGACGGCTTTGCTGTCATTCAGAGTCTTCACAGCCCTTTATGCCTTTGCCATCTATTGGGCAGCTGTGCTATCATTCACAGTGTCCCTATGACAGTAAGTGGCTGATTCATTACAGTTGTTATATATGTATTTCAGTACAGTTCATTGCATTTAGTGAATAATGCATAGATGAATTACATGCTAATTTATTCTTACTTTTCTGTAAGGAGTATATGCATCTGTTATGGTATCTTCTAGAGATGAGTGGAAACATAGAAGTTCAGGTACACTGCGTTCATCCGGATATTAGTTCAAAATTTGATTTTAAACCCGGACTTGACTTGACCTTGACCCTGAATCTTAAATCCCATGGGGACCTGAACTTCTGAGCTGTAAAATGGCTGTAAAATAGTTGTAGTAAGGGCTAGGGGGCTGTAATAGGAAGCAAGATGGGGTAATTGCCATGCAAACATGTGGATATGGAATAATTAAAAAAAGGTGTGTGCTCCTGCCTATTTTTGATAAACAGCACAGGTAAAATAGACAGTGACTGGCTGCAACCCTCAGCTCTCTGCTTTACTTTGGATGTCTATCAAAAATAGAGAGGATACCACACTGTTTTTTTTAAATTATTTAAAAATGGCATGAGCTTCACCCAAATTTTGATAGACAAGGTAAAGCAGACAGCTAGGGGCTGGTATTATCAGAGCAGGAAGGGTCATGGTTATTTTGCCCTTCCCAGCCTAAATATACCAGCCCGTAGCCTTCTCAGAAGTGGCACATCCATTAGATGCAGCAATTCTGTTTTGCCCAGTTCTTCCCAACAGCTCTGATGCGGTGCCAATTGGGGTAACAGGTTAATGGGTTAATATCAGCTGTGAATTGACAGCTGACATCAATCCCTGTTGATAGTAAAGAATAGGCATCTATCAGACAACTATATACTAACCCAGCAAGTATAGAGTTAAAAAAGACAGACACGGGGAAAAAAAGAATAGTTTATCTGTAAAAAGACTCCCCCACACTCCCTCATTCACCAATCTAATACTTCAAATTAAATCCTTGATGTTCTGACAAAAAAACAATGGTAATGCCCCAAGACATCCATTGGTTTCTAAAGAGCTGTATTCTGAGAACTTTCTCAGAATGAGGCTCCAGGAGTCACTGTCAGTGGTATGTATGCAATTTCTCAAGAGACATGGCTTGTATACCTCTCAAGGTCTCCTTCTAACCATTAGACGACCAGTTATTGGGCAAAGCTGAAAATTAGACTCATCAGAGATTACCGTACTCCAGTCCTCTATGGTCCAATCCTTATGGTCTTTGGCAAACTTCAGTTTGGCTCTCTGTGCTTCTCATCAATGAAATACTTTTTTTCTAGCGTTACAGA
Organism: Allobates femoralis; assembly: GCA_033576535.1. Lineage (NCBI taxonomy): Eukaryota > Metazoa > Chordata > Amphibia > Anura > Aromobatidae > Allobates > Allobates femoralis. Next base: position 755,327,174 of record JARQOC010000003.1, on the reverse strand, counting down.
ATTGAGCCCTTCTTTTCCTCACTCAAGACTATTCTTTTCAACTTCTTTGTCATGATTAAGTTATTTTTTCATTCAAATTCCTTTTGGGGTATTCCTAGCACTTGTTTTGCCATCCAGCTTGTCCTATTGCAAGAGGATTGTGAAGACCACAGCAGTGTTTTTTATACTTTACCTAGTTAAATAAGATTTGGTTCAGGTGATCACCTAATCAGAAGCACATTAAGTAAAATGAGGTGTATGTTGGTTGGAATTCAATTGACACTGGAATGGAATAGCCGTCAGACATATAGAGATGCTGATTTTTGGAAAACTGTGCAGTGGTCTCTTAATATTTGCCAGAGCTGTAATCTATATATTTATTTTGCACTTTTTATGCTCATGCAGGATGCAGCCGGCCCTTTGGGGCATCTGTCCTATTTGGTGCATTTGTATAGTGCTGGGCAGTCCTCCTGATCTAATAGTATGGACTGCTTACAGACACTTTGCATCACGTGTGCTTGTGTGACTGACGCCCTATGGAAACCTCTTCTGTGTGCATATAAAATACCACAAATCACCTCTCCCAAGTTAAGGCAGGTTGAGAGACATTATTGCATCGGTATTATGCACCTGTATTGCCTTTATCATTGGGGCCTGCTTGTCTTGCTTAGTGCATTGGGTATCAGACCTTTTGGCCGATTATGGTGAGTTTTTCTGAAATTATGTCCTTTTTGTGAATTTTGTGCAATAATCATGCTGTCTAATCAGCATTTTGATATACCATAATTGTGGGATGGATAAATTATCTTGTCAAAGGAGATGTGCTCAATAAAACAGATTTAGAAAATGTGTGAACAATATTTAAGAGAAAAAGGCCTTTTTTGTCTGAAGAAATAGTCTTTGTGTTTAGCTCATGAAAAATTGGAGCAAAAACAAAAGTGTTGCGTTCATATTTTTGTTCTGTATATTTTCATAAAAAACCCTCAAAATAGTCTGGACAAAATTGATGACACCCTCAACTTAGTATTTAATTGCACACACTTTGCAATGAATAACTGCAATCAGTCACTTCCTATAACAATCAACAATCTTCTTACACCTCTCAGATGGAATTTGAAGGGTGCACAGCAATTTTAAGATCTCTCCAATGGAATTTAAATCCAAACTTATTTCTGGCCACTTCAGAACTCTCCATCACTTTGTTTCTATCTGTTTCTGGATACATCTTAAAGTATGTTTGGGGTGATTGTCTTCCTGGAAGACCCATGACTTAGGATGCAAACACAGCTTTCTGATACTGGGCGCATGCACACTTACTCAGGCGTCTGCCATCTTTGGACATCTGGGTATAAAAAGATAGCGGCGGAGAGACCTGGTACACATGTGTGCACTTACGCTGCTGCCATCTTTGGATGGACACTACAGGGAGAGAGCACAAGGGTGGAGAGACAAAGCACAGGGGGCTGAGAGAGTGCACAGGGGGAGTGGCGAGCGCACAGGAGGAAGAGAGAGATTGTACAGGGAGGAGATGGCTAAAAGGAGAGAGCACAGAGGGTAGAAGACATCACAGCATGGAGAGACGGCATACAGGGAAGACAGCACAGGAGGGAGACTACACACAAGGAGAGAGCGCACAGTGGGATACATGTCAAAGAATAGAGCACAGAGAAGAGAAATCAGCAAAGGGAGGAGAGTGGACAGAGGGGGAGACAGCACCATAGAGCCCACCCCAATTGTGACATCACTACTCTCTTGATGGAATAACATCAGGCCCATATCTAGTGTCTCCTTTTGGGTTTCTTGCCATAGCGTTTCATTTCAAATGTCGATTGATAGTGTGCCCTGACATTGATGCACCCTGAGCCTGCAGGACAGCTTGAATTTCATTGGAACTTGATTGGGGCTGCTTATCCACTCTCTGGACTATCCTGCATTGCAACCTTTCATCAATTTTTCTCTGCCATCTATGTCCAAGGAGATTAGCTACAGTGCCTTGGGTTTTAAACGTCTTGGACCCAGGAACATCAAGATTTCTGGAGATGGTCTTGAGATTGTTGATATTTTTTAACAATTTTGGTTCTGAAGACCTCAATTCTGTTCTTTTCTTTCTCTTCTCCATGCTTAGTGTGGCATGCAAAGACACACAATTCAGGGATTAAGTCTACCTGTACCCTTTTTATCTTGTTTCAGGTGTGGTTTTTCTATTGCCCACACCTGTTACTTGCCACAGGTGAGTGACCTTGACCAAGCATCACATGCTTGAAATATAGTTGCTTACTCACAAGTTTGGAAAGGTGCAACACAAATTTTTCCTACTTATTTTTGGGGTTTTGTATGACATTATGTCCAATATCTCTTTTTTACAAACCAAGGAAATAAACATGTTTATGACACAACATATGTAATTGCAATCATTTTCTGGTAGAAATACTTTTATTTTCTGGAACATTTTCAAGGATGCCAACACTTTCGACCATGACTGTACATTATGGTGTGATGGCATAAAATATTTCTGCTTACCGCAATCCTAATACCATGTTTTCTTTTTGTCATTGTATTTCTTTACATCTCTCTCCCTTTCTCTTGTAAATAGGCTGGTATGAAACCACTATATTGCATAGGGTAAAGGTACCGTTACATGCTTCAATGTTGAAACAATATCACTAACGATCCCGTGGGCGCGCGGTCGTTAGGACATCGTTTAGAGATTGTTGATGGCAGCTCTCTGCCATCCGGTTTCTATCTGTCCGGGACAATCCGGGAGAATTCAGTATTCTCCCACTGACACAAAAATGCTGCTTGCAGTGTTTTTGTGTCCGAGAGGAAAATATCTCCTCTAATTGGTAATTCCCAGAATGTCCGGATTGCCCCGGAGTCGCCCGAATCCTCCCGGTCCGGGAGGATCCGGGAACCGGACCCCTGCAGCTGCACGCCGCAGTTGTTTCAGGACCGCGGCTAACTCCCTGCCAGCCACGGTCCTGATTCATCAGTGGCGGCAGCTGTGTGCTGGTGCACACCGGACCAGAGGGCATATTAGCCCTCCGGTTCTGTGTGCTGATCAGATCCGGGGCTGTCAGGTTCATCCTGACAGCCTCGGATCGGATCTGACTCGCAGTGTGAAGCCAGCCTAAGATGTTGCAGTTGCTATTGATTGGTCAATAAACAATGTACTGTTGAGATTATTATATTAATATAATAATTTAATAGGTATATATACATATATATATATATATTATATATATCTAAAGGTCCATATTCTTAAATTTCAACATCCATCCCTTTACCAAGAACACAGAGAAGTATGCAAATACATATAAATTACCGGAAATAGGTGATGTTACCAATTTTAAGCCATAAAAAAATTACAGTTATGGTCAGGTACAGATATTGATGTTACCAAATATATGCCAGAACTTAAAAAAAATCAGTCCATCAATTTTGTTTCCATCCCTGCTCTCCTCACCTGATTGTCTAGCACATACTGGTCTTCTCATACATTGAATATCGAAAGTCTACACACTCCTGTTACAATGCCATGTATTTATCATGTAAACAAAATCATACCAAGAACAATAATTTCTTTACTTTTCCTCTTGTAATGTCACCCATTATCTGTACAAATTAATTTAGAAACAAAATGAAATAATTTTGAAGGGGAATAATAAAACTAAAATAATGAACACCTAAGGAACTTGGTGTTTGTCGATTGATTAGTTAGAAAGGGTCTTAATAGGCAAATGGCCAACATATTTTGAAAAAGTAGTGTTTTTCCATCCACACACCCTAATAAAGAAGATCGAAGTGGAGAGGATGTTTTATCTCTGCCTCAAAGAGACTGTTTTGGCACCAATGACTTTTAATCTCTAAGGATAGGGTCACTCAAGTGTATAAGAAAAGGTATGATTTTGATCCAGAAAAGTGGGTTCATTTTTTTCTCACTTGTCATCCATGTGCAATCTGTTTTTTTTTTTTTGCTCCCCAGCTAGTATTTTTTTTTCTGGACCATTTACAGTCTCCTATGTTACAGAATTATAATGTGTACAGAGGAAGTGCTCGGTTAGCGTAACAGAACCAGTTTTCAATGTAATCCACTGTAATATATTTGACATGTCTTTGGTTTAGGCAGCTGAATAGAGCTGGACGTCAATCCTGTAATTCTGTGCTCGTGTCTTTTAGCTTATTCACAGTTTATGAATAATGTGCTTGGATGGCTATAGAAGCTATGTATGATCAGGATTTAAAAGGAATCTATCACCAGGTTTCTGCCACCTAATCTGAGAGCAAACATGATGTGGGGTCAGAGACCCTGATTCCAATGATGTGTCACTTACAGGGCAGCTTGCTGTACTTTTTATAACATCACTGTTTTATCAGCAGGAGATTATTTTTAGGGGACTAATAAACCTGTTGTCATGCCATCTACAGTCTTCCATATTCATGTCTTCTATATAACCCCACTTTGCTACTTATTGGCAGCTTTCTGTCTATGCACAGTGTACATAGCAAGCTGTCAATCAGTGGTGTGGGTGGGGTTATACAGAGCTCATGGTTCAGAGAACTGGCAGATTTGCAGCTGATAACATAGTTAATTCATCAAATTTAGAGCAATCAGCCCACTAACTGATACGTCCCTGGAAGAAGGTTCTCTTCCCCAAATAATGTTGCTATCAAATGAGGTGCAAAAACCTGGTGACTGATTCTTTTTAATTAGAATTGTATTTACTGTGTGTTATGTATTGCATGGACGGGGACACTAATCTGCAGGAAGAAATTGTTGAGAGGCATTGTAAGAACTTGCCTGAGTTGGGCAAAAGGCATGTGAAGTACCTATTAAGTGTAACAAATGCTATTGTAAGTGATGGAATTATAGGTCCAGATATATCCAAATTATTGTACAAACCTGATAAATGGAAATTTGCTGACTATTAGCTACATGCTGATTTGGTGTCACATGGCGCAACCATGTAACAAGCCCATAGAGAGAGATGCAGAATGCAACTTTGTGTTCATGTCTGTAATATTTACCATATAATAACTACAGGATTAACTTTTCAATCTATATGTTTATTTGTACAATTAAAAATCCAGTGTGGATTCATGATATAGTGAAACTGTGATAACTCACAATGAAAACCCACCCCCAAGCACAATACAGGACAAACAATTAGTCCACTATATCAAAAGGATGTTGGGGTACCAGCTAGGTAAAGGAATTAGCAGAATAAGGTTGCTACTGTTGAAATATTGTCAGACAAGGGTATGCCTGGACACACTGTGTCTCCAGGTCAAATACCCAAGGCTAGACCACCTAATGTTATGAGTGTGTTTACCCTGTGTTCATATGATGATGTTGTGTACCTTACATCTGCACCTATGTCTATAGGTCACAACCTGACCCCCAGTCCAAAATCCTAATGAGAAGCAAACAAGATGAAAACAACCACAGTTTTAACCACAGATGCGGTATCAAAACCCCACCCGATGCGTTTCTTCTTTTCAAATTGTTAAGAGACTCATCAGGGGCATTCGAGATGTATCATCTGGTAAACGGGTAACATCAGTAATATGAAACCCATCTATTGCAAGCCTTGATCCCAGGTGTATCCACACATTCCAGGAGGGAGGGAGTTCAGGAGGAGTGTAGTGGTTCCATTTAGTTGAGAATTCTGTTTGATGTTCCCTCTGTGGATAGTATACAAAGGGATAATATGGATTCAGTCTTCATTCGGTGTGATGCTAACATTAAACATCCTTAAGTGTGCTTGAATGTTTAGAAGTCCATTCATACGAGGGGTTATGTTGTTATCGGGCCATCTCTGATTATAGTGGCATCTCCAGTGACATCTCCGCTGATTTATTTATCAAGAGCATGGAAAGAGATAGTATGTTTAATAATAATGTTAAAAACATTATATTTAGAAAGTTTTTAAGATTGACCAATTGATGCAACTGTCCAAACCTACCCTCATTGACCACAATATGTCTTCATAGAACTCCTAGTTTTTCTCAAAAGATAGGCTCCTTCTTACTTCCCTCACATACTCGAAATAAAGAAGTGGGAATCAGCTTATTAAACAACTTAAGGTGGGCCCATATAGCACCTAGGATAGGATGTACAACTGACCTTTGCATCCAATGGTCAGGTATATCCAGTTTTTAAGGATAGACAAGGTGATTTAGACATAAGCAGAGATACCCATGGGTTCTGTGAATAAAAAAATAGAAACCTTAAGTTATTAGTATATACTCTGCACTTTGTGTATAGATGGTATCAAAAAATCATACCTGTCTATCCCACGTTACTGGTATAGGTGAAGAGAGCTTCCTTCCATGCAAATCTGCTTTTTGCACATATAGTTTATTCCTTAGGATATACCCAAAGTTATTTCTGGTTGTGCTATGGGGATCCCAACATAACCCCCTGGTATGACCTGACTTATAAACATTCAAGCACACAAAGGGTGTTTAATGTAAGCATCACATCAATATAGTGGGGACTATGTAATGGAAAGTAATTCTCAGATTATATACTGAATCCACATTATCCTTTTGTATACTATTCACAGAGGGAACATCAAACAGAATCCGTGACCAAATGGAACCACTACACTCCTCCTGAACTCCTGAACTTCCTCCCTCCTGGAATGCGTGGACACACCTGGGATCCAGGCTTGCAGTACACGGGTTTCATATTACTGGTGTTACCCATTTACCAGATGATACATCTCCAATGCCCCTGATGAGCCTCTTAGCAATTTGAAGAGGCAAAATGCATCGGGCGGGGTTTTGATACCACATCTGTGGTTAAAACTGTTGTTTTCATCTTGTTTGCTTCTCATTAGGACTATGGACTGGGGTTTGGTTGTGACCTATAGACATATTCTACTGTTCAAAAGTTTGGGAACATTTAGAAATTTCCTTATTTTTGAAAGAAAAGCACTTTTTTTTCAATGAAGCTAACATTAAATGAATGAAAAATACATTGATAATGTGGTATTCTAGCTGCAAACATCTGGTTTTTAATGCAATATCTACAGTACATAGGTGTATATTTCCAACAACCACCACTCCTGTATTTTAATGGTACATTGTGTTTGCTGTGTAAGGCTGAAGGCACACTGTCGTGCATCAAACACGGAGCGTATTTGATGCACGACAGTGATGCGAGTGATATGCGTGTTTTTTGTGTGTGTGTGGTGCGAGTGTGGTGTGTGTGGTGAGTGTGCCTGCCTGTATTCATGTGAGTGTGCTGCGAGTGTGAGGTGTGAGTGCATGTGAGTGTAAGGCTGTCCATGGTCCTGAAGGACCGTGGACAGCATTTTTCGGGAACTTTAAACTTCGCGGCTGTTAAAGCCCCGGAGTTTGAATTGAACACTTTTGCGCTCAGGTGCTGAACCTTGAGCTGTCCACTGTTCAGCACCACGCAGCAGGGACAGCTCTGCATGTACATTAACATAGCGGTGGCAGATACTGTAAGCGATGAACTTACAGTCCCTTGGAGAGTTCCCTGCCTGGAGATGCAGGGTCTGTTAGTTACGCAAATTGCGTACCGACCGCCGCTGCTTTTGACAGTTCTATTAAAAAGCCGACAAATAGCGGCTATTATTTTACAGATGCTTTAACCCCTTCAGATCCATGGTGTGATGGCACCATGTGTCAAGAGAGTGAGGACACTCTCTAAACACATGGTGCCACCACACCAGCATGTTATTAACCCCGCGAACACCATGTTATGTGCTGCATCAGCAGCCTCTGTGCAGACATGAGCAGAGGCTGCTGATGTGGTTAATCGCCACAGAAAGCCCAGAAATCATTAAATTTGACTAATCATCTGTCACAGCGGTACAAGATGTTTGGTTACTGTACCGGCATAGAGGGGAAAATTCAAACACGGGTGCGAGTATCGCACCGTGTGGTGTATGGGTGCGAGATTTTCTCACACCCATACACTTCTTGTTCAAAGTATTTTATTGAATTTTAAATATCATAACAAATAACAGAATACTTGTGGGCATTAGCTTACCTTTTAAGAAACAGTATAAAATTAAAATACAAACAAAGCATTGTAGCAATCAAGTTATTCAATGGAAATGAGTACCAGACGATTATTAAGAAGTAAAAAAAAAATCAAATAGAGATAAGTGATACTGGAAAGGGTCAAGTTGATTGAGTCAAACAAACCCATACACTTCTATTGCCCTCACGCATGTGAAAGTCACGTGCAGTCGCAGCATGCTGCGATTACACTCGCTGTCAACTCACAATGTGAGTTTAGTGTGGGACTCGCACCAGTGTGCCCTGCCTGATAGGGCAACACTGGTGCGAGTATCCCTTGCATTGCACTCGCGTGGGTCCTTCGCACAGTGTGCCTTCAGCCTAACAAGGCTAATGGATGTTTAGAAAAACCATGTACAAGTATGAAAATAGTTTGGCTGATTAGAGAAGCTATAAAATTGACCTTCATTTGAGATGGAGGTTGAGGATCTGGAGCATTACATTTGTTTATTCTATGAAACTCTCAAAATGTCCAGAAAAAGAGAACTTTCATGTGAAACTCGACACTGTATTCCTGTTCTTAGAAATGAAGGCTTTTCCATGCGAGAAATTGTCAAGAAACTTAAGATTTCCCACAACTGTGTGTACTACTCCCTTCAGAGGAGAGCACAAACAGGCTCTAACTAGAGTAGAAAGAAAAGTGGGAGGCCCCACTGCACAACTGAGCAACAAGACAAGTACATTAGAGTCTCTAGTTTTAGAAATCAATGCCTCACAGCTCCTCAACAGGCAGCTTCATTAAATAGTACCTGCCAAAGTTCTGCAATGCTGTAATTGCTGCAAAGGGAGCATTCTTTGACGAAAGTAAAGTTTGAAGGAGAAAATTATTATATCTAATAAAAATCATGGAAAACCAAAATTGTCTGGGTGACCCCAAACTTTTGAACAATGGTGTATGTGCAGATATAAGGTACACATCATCATATGAATACAGGGTAAACACACCCATAACATTTGGTGGTCTAGCCTTGGGTATGTGACCTGGAGTCATTGTGTCCAGGCATACCCTTGTCTGACCATATTTCAACAGTACCAGCCTTTTTCTGCAAACTCCTTAACCTAGTTCCATCCCCAACATCCTTTTGATATAGTCGACTAATTGTTTGTCCTGTATTGTGTTTAGGGGTGGGTTTTCATTTTGAGTTATCACAGTTTCACTATATCACAAATCCACACTTAATTTTTAATTGTACAAATAAACATATCGATTGAAACGTTAATCCTATGGTTATTATATAGCCTAGATTGGATAACTTGGAAACTTGGAATCTTAAACTGGGTGAAATCCTGTAATATTTACCATGCAGAAGTAGTGTAGGCTTTTTCTGGTCACCAAGTTTAACCCCAAATTTTTACGCACAAATTCAAAAATATTTGTCCTCGGTTTCAGTGTTGTAAAACAACCACAAATGTAGCAGAATTTATAAGGATCATTCCTGTACCATCAACAAACTGTTCAAATATTGGATAACATTCAACAAAAACCTTTTTAACAGATGTAAATTTGCTGCAACTTGTAAGCCTCTTGAAAGAATGAATGCTGCCAACGGTTTACACACTGCTTAGATAGCCATCAATTTTCAACTTTGGCAGTGTTTAACTGCTTATTTGTATTATATATGATGTTATATTACCAGGGGCGGACCGTCACCCCGGGGGCCCTGGTGCAGGTGAGGACCGGGAGGGGGGGGATGGGATGCTGGGAGAGCAGAGCTCTCTTACCTGCTGCTGCTGGGAGAGCCGTGCTGCTGGGAGAGCCGCGTTGCTTCTGGGAGAGCCGCGCTCTCCCGCCTGGTCCTGCTGGGAGAGCCGTGCTGCTGGGAGAGCCGCGCTACTGGGAGAGCCGCGCTGCTTCTGGGAGAGCCACGCTCTCCCGCCTGGTCCTGCTGGGAGAGTCGTGCTGCTGCTGGGAGAGCCGCGCTCTCCCGCCTGGTGCTGCTGGCAGAGCTGCGCCGGATGGTCGTAGGAGCCGGAGAGGAGGGGCGGGATTAGGCAATGGAAGCAGGAAGCTCTCTGCTACCCTTGCCTGGCCCTCCTCTCCTTTGACGGCGGCTTGTGGGGGTCGGCTGGGGGCCCCCTCCAGGCTTGAAGGGGCCCCCTAACCTAACCGGTAGCTGCACCAGCTGCACCAGTGTAGTTCCGCCCCTGTATATTACTATTTTAAGAGTCCCTCAGTAAATGGCATTTTGTGGGAAAAACACGTGACTGGAGGAAGTGGATGGTATTTTTGGATTCAGCACATTAAAATTCATAAAGATCACATGTTATCAAAATTGTCAGCAAAATCGATGTAATTGATGTACAGTAGTGTTATTTATTACATTATTGTGTTATATTTTACTGAATTATAACATTTGTTTTCATGTTTCGTTTCCAGCTTTGTGCAATGTATGCATCTGGGGGCAAGTTCAGTTCTCAGAAATAGAAGAGAACCATGGGAAGAGAATTCCATCTGTATCTACAAAGAGGCACAGGTGTTGTACCAGATACTTTTGCTTGTTACACATTGTACAGTTTTGATATAAGTTGAGTGTTGTGCATTAATAACAATTAACAAAACATCTGACCAGTTTAAGTTTTTCATTTTTACAGTGAGTACTGTATAGTTAAAGTGTGTCAGTGGGCATGACTGGCTTAGTTGGTGGACGTGGTAGCGGGGTGGTCATTCCTGCTCTATAATTGATCATGCACCCCCCACATGGGGTTCTTACCCCCAGACTCCATTTCTGTTATAATCAGCTCAACAACCGTGAGGACTTAAAAATTAACATTTATTCCTTCGGTAAAATGCTGAGCTATGCCCAGTATCACCAAACCACTCCTACCATCTAAGCCACTCATGCCCTGCTAATTTACAGCCATTCAGTCTGCAAGTATTCCCATTTCCCTCATGTTATTAGCGGAAGGTTACACTTATAGTGATGGCATATGATCCCCTGGGGACCTGTAGTGGTGATGTCTGGGTATAGGTGTTGGAGCGCCCATCATAATTGTACAATTACAAGCAGCCAGACACGGGTGAACTTGAAAATATAACACTTTAGTGAATGGAGCAATAGGATACAGTCTGTGTCTTAAAGGTATGCAATGAAAGAAAAGAGACAGGAAGCGCTCCCATAGAGGATCACAATCACAATACATCCATTACATATTTCTAAACTGAGTGCCGAAAATAATTCTAACATCACAAAGCATTCACGGACCTCAAGGAGACTAGTCTGTGAAAACGCTGCGGGCAGCTGGCTAAAGCACTTAACACAGTGAATTCCTAGGCGCATTGCCCCCTGGGAATTATGAATATGCAAATAGAGTCTGTGGAGCCTCGGTTAGGAGTCTCAAACACAGGACTAGCCAGATATCCCTCCAGGATAATTCTGGCGCACTAGAACAAATTTACTGCCACATGACAACTGTTTCACTCAGCAGCAATAGAATGGGTACTGGTATACCACATAATCACACTTTGGGCTTGCTCATATGGCCATAGATCCTCTCATGCAAACAAATCTGGCCGATTACGTTAATAACACTTGGCTCAAACGCTGATCCAAGTGTCAGCTTATTGTAATTCAGTTTACTGTGATTCGCATTTGAGAATCAGAGCACAGGTGAGGAGAAGATGCAGAACTTAATGTATCCTTCATCTCCGTTGTCTGTTGGCGTATATTGGACTGCATTTGGATGACACCTGAGTGCAGTCTGGTGTTTTGCACGTACTCATTAACCTGAATGGGTGAGCACTGTCCATTATAACCTGCCAATTGCAGTATGCAGCAGTTGTTTTTTCATGCTAAATCGGCAAGAGAACAAAAAAAGTGCTGGTCGGCACCCATAGTATAACATTGGAGCAAGTGCTATCTGATGAAACATCAGATAACATTCCATCGAGTTATACACTTGTGTGAGAGAGCCCGCATAGTTAGGTCCAGAAATATTTTGCAAGTGACTGAATCTACGTCATTTGGGCTCTCAATGCCCCTATTTATTTTAAGTGAAAAAACTGAGATGTAATTGAAGTGTAGACTTTCAGGCTTTGCAAACAATGACTGCCTGAAGTCTGGAAGCAATGCATGTCACAAAGCACTGTGTTTACTCCTTTGTGATGCTTCTCATTGCCTTTACTGTAGCTGACTTCAAGGGACACAGTCAGGTCATTTTTCAGGATGATACTAATATTACCCTTGAATAGTGCCTAGGCAGACCTTTTAAAAACATGTAAAATCATTATTCTACCCATTGTAGTTTCTATGTTATCAGCATTGTAAGACCCTGCAGAGAGATCCTGGATTAGTCCTCTCCATTATAGACAAACAGGAATAGTCCTGCTGCGGTATAAACTGTCATGTAATTATGCACTCCCTCTCAGCAGCTCCCTCCTCCCTTTGCTCCAAGTGCAGAGTGGTTTCAGTTTCCATTGGAGCCTCTGTGCTGTTGAGGACACGGAGGGAGAGATCTGACTTATCTAGACTCTATTAGTTTCTCTAAGCAGGTATCCCTGCGGTGACAGTTTCTGTGTTTTATTTGACCTCTTGTGATGCTGCAAACACAGAGAGCATAGAGGAGAATACATCCCCCCCACTGATCACCAGTGCACTGATGGGAATATGTGACATGCATATTCATGCTATGGGTAGTGGACAGCAGAGAACTAAGTGGATCATTCACTGTGAGTGACAGATGAAATTGATCTCTTTATTTGAAGTTTACAGAGGATAGGAGGGAAATATAAATAAAAGAAATACATAGAGCGAGATTAGAGCAAGGAATTAAAAAATGATAGCAGTTCCATATGGATTTTTGACCTGACAGATTTCCTTTCAGTTGTTGCTTGTTTGTGGGTGTTTCTGCCTTAAAGGGGTTTTACCATGAACAAAGTTACATTTAAAGTTGAATGTAATCAACAGATCTTGAAGTAATAACTTTCATAATTGGATGTGTTTGAAAAAGATTTTTTTGTGCTGAGATAATTTTATATTTGCTCCGGCTATGTATTATGAAATAGCCGTGTACAGGGATATGATGTGTTCTCCTGGCCAGGGAGAAAGCAAAAGTTTATACATACATTACAGCATGGGATAAAAGCTGATTGTTATCGTGAGGTAAACCATTTTCCTGCCTGTTTTTAAAAATATTTTATCTCAAAGAAAAAATTATTTGCAATTCTGTGCTGTAATATCAGAATACTTTTTTACTTCCCTGCCCAGGAGATGTGGTATGATAAGACTATGTCCCAGTATAGTCAGACATACCCATTACGCAATACAGAGCAGTGACACATTTATAAGATTATCACTGCACAGGAAGAATTTTTAAACACATCCATCTGTGGAAATTATTATTCTTCCAAGATTTCTTGATTAAAATTCACTTTGTTTGTGGGACAATCTCTTTAAGTATTGTCTAAAGCACATGAAATGCAGCTCAATGTGGTTGAGATTTGGTGGTTGACTAGTCTATTGCAGAATATTCAATTTCTTTGGCTTAAAAAACTTCTGTGTTGCTTTTACAGAATAATTTGGGTAATTTTCCATCTGTACTGTGAAGCACTGTCCACTCAAACTTGCTGAATTTGGTTGGATCCGGGCAGAAAATATAGCCCTTTATACTTCAGAATTCATCCAGCTACTTCTGTCTTAAGTCACATTATCAATAAACACTATTGACCCAGGGCCATTAGAAGCCATGCATGCCCGACCATCACAATGCCTCCACTATGGTTTACAGAGGATGTGATGTACTTTGGATCATGAGCAGAAGGCTTCTCCATAATTTCTTCTTCGCATCATTCTTGAACAGGTTGATCTTAGTTTCATGTGTCCAATTAATGCGTTTCCAGAGTCTGGCTGGCTTTTTTAGATTTTTTTTTTTGGCAAAGTCTAACCTGCCTTTTCTATTTGCAAGGCCAATTAATGTTTTTTGCCTTATGTTGAACCTTCCTATGCTTTTAGCAAAAATTCAAAGAAAAACGTGCACTCACCCGTGTCAGACTTTATGCACACAGACTTTTAATTAACGATGGAAAGTTACATACAGCAGGAAGGGAGGAGGAGGAACGGACAACGAGTCGTTTCGCGCTTTACTTAACGCTTCCACTGGTCTGGTGCCATTGTGCACTCCTATGCTTTGATTTGCTCTTGTGAAGTATTTTCTCTATAGTTGTCTTAGATATCCACTTCTTGGGGAATGTTCTTTACCTTTATGAATGTTGTAAAATGGTTTTTCTTCACCATGGAAGGGATTCTGCAATCATCCACCACCATTTTTTTCTGTGAACATCCAAGCCGTTTTGTGTTACCAACCTCACTCTTTTTTTTTTTTTTTTTTTTTAGAAGGATGTACCAAATTGTTGATTTGGCCACCCCTAACATTTATGCTATCTCTTTAATGGAGTTCTTCTTTTTTACAGCCTAATGATGCTCTCTTTATCTTACTATAAGAGCTCTTTTGACTGAATGTTGTAGGTTCACAGCAACAGCTTCCAAATGCAAATGCCACATCTGGAATAAACTCTAGGCGTTTTAACTGCCTAATTGATGATGGATTAATGAGGGAATAACCCGTGAAGTCCATTAAAGAAATTTGAGATAATTTTCAATTTTTGCCCCTTGAAAAAGAAGCGGCTACATATTAAAGAGCTGTAATTCCTAAACATTTCTCCAATTAAGATTGTGAATCGAATTGAAGCTGAGATTCTGCACTTTAAGCCCATATTGAATATATACCTGTATCTTAATATGGTTTTGTAAACAGCTAAACTGACAAAACCCGTGTCCACTGTCCAAATATTTCTGGACCTAATTGTATGTCTGCTGTATTCAAACAAATTGTACATACTCTACAGTGAGATCATAGTTGTCATTATGTCTCACAAATAAGTAACATTTGTAGACTATCCTATGTGAAATGTAATGACAGTCTGTTCTGATCTCACTGCAGAGTGATGACAAGTTTCCTAAGCACAGCAGAAATAAGTGTAATTACTACATATCTCTGTACAGGCCTTGAGAGGAGGGGCAATACAGCAGAGGTGACCAAGCTATAAAAACAGGATTGCTAATAGAAGGCTTTGCAATGGGACACAGTTACACTGTCACACGCTTAGTTGGCACTGACATTGCTGGATGCTGCTGTGTATGTTTGTCTTTAAGAGCAGCATGGTTGATAGTTGTGAAGGTCCTGGTCCTGTGTTGTGAACTACATTCACTATTAGGTTCAACTGCTGGTTGAGAGGTTAATCTGTGACTTACCTGACCTCGCCTCCCCCTAGCCTTTAAGTAGCCTCTCCTTCCACCAGGTGGTGCTGCTGATAGAGTTTATGTCGCTGAAGTCCTTTCCTTTGGAGTTGCTGTATCCCAGTTCTGTGGAGGGAGGTGAGGGGGAAATAGCGTAGGGCTGGTGGAGGAGTTTCAGGGAGAGGCTGGAGGCCCAAACCTTCTCACCTACAGATATACCTTCGGGATCAAGGCCATTCAGGGATCCTAGGCTAGGGTCAGACTAGTCTTCCCTGTTCACCCTGCCCATACCTGCTATTCCCTTATCAGCATTCTCACTACACCATGACATACACTCAGTTGCTTTGTGCCTATTATTATTAATAATTTATAGAGCGCCATTGATTCCATGGTGCTGTAAATGACAAAGGGATACATATAAACAAGTTAAAAATACATTGAACAAACTAACAGTGACTGAATGGTACAAAGGGGAGAGAAGACCCTGCCCTTGCGGGCTTACATTCTACAGGGCAATGGGGAGGGAAACAGTAGGATGGGTCTGCTTGGGTGATGGTGGGGTGCTGGGTCCAGTGGTGGTGGAGCGCCGGGCCTAGTGGTGGTAGAGCTTCGGGTCCAGTGGTGGTGAGGTGGCACTCTGGTCATTACAGGCTGTAGGCTGTTCTGAAGAGATGGGTTTTCAGGTTCCGCTTGAAGGTTCCTAGTGTGGGGCACAGGCGGACATTTTGAGGTGCAGAATTCCAGAGGATGGGGGATGCTCGGGTGAAGTCTTGCAGGTGGTTAGATGAGGAACGTATAAGTGTGGAGGAAAGGAGGAGGTCTTGGTAAGATGGAAGATTATGAGTTGGATGATATCGGGAGATTAGTTCAGAGATATATGGGGGGGACAGATTGTAGACAGCTTTGTAAGTCAATGTTAGTTGAATTGGATACGCTGGTGAATTGGGAGCCAGTGGAAAGATTTGCAGAGGGTAAAAGTGGAGGAGCAGCGAGGAGAGAAATGGATTAGTCGGGCAGCAGCGTTGAGTGCATATTGGAGAGGTGCAAGAGTGTTAGCAGGGAGGCCACAGAGGAGGAGGCTGCAGTAGTTGAGACGGGAGATATTGAGGGCATGCACTAGTAATTTAATAGATTGAGGGTTGAGGATGGGACAGATTCTGGAAATATTTTTGAGTTGAGGTGGCAGGAGGTGGCGAGAGCTTGAATGTGTGGTCTTAAGGATAAGGCAGAGTCAAAGATCACTCCGAGGTAGCGGACATTAGGTACAGGGCAAAGTGTGATATCATTTATTGTGATAGATAGATCAGGTATGGGAGGTGTGCGAGATGGGTGAAAGATGATGAGTTCAATTTTGTCTACATTTAGTTTAAGAAAGCGAGAGGAGAAGGAGGATATGACTGATACACACTCTGGGATTCTGGACAGGTGAGAGGTGATGTCTGGGCCAGAGAGGTAGATCTGAGTGTCATCAGCGTACAGGTGGTACTGGAATCTATGGGACTTTGAGTTGTCCTAGGCCAAGGGTATGTATGGAAAAAAGATGAGGTCCCATGAGAGAGCCTTGAAGGACCTCAACAGAGGGGATGGGGTGAGGAGGTAGTGTGGGAGTGGGAGATGCTAAATGTGCAGTTGGAAAGGTAAGAGGAGATGCAGGAGAGGGCAAGGTCAATGATACCAATGGAAGAGAGGATCTGTAATAGAAGGCAGTGGTTGACTGTGTCAAATGCAGAGAACGATGGAGAAGTGTCCATTAGCTTTGGCTGTAAGTAGGTCATTAGCAATTTTGGTTAAGATTGTTTTGGTGGAAACACACTGACTCATGCAGGCACACAATGAGAAACCTGTTCTAATCTGTGGGGGGCGTGTTTGTCTTTTTTTTGAGTATTGTTGCCTGCTTATGATTACTCAGCATCATACAGGGAGAAGTACATGCCCAAAATGACAATTCTGATAACACCCACTTTGGCATTAGGTGCCAAATACATTGTTAATATCTCCACAAAGGAGAGTGAAATTTAAAAAGAAAAAAAGTTTTTTTCACCTCGCAACCATTATGACATTTGTGACCATCATGAATCATTTGGTTAAAGGTCCTCTTTAAATAAGTAAGCTCTGGAGCCCCTACGATACTATAAAAGCTCTTGTTTCAGTTCTCTGCTTCCAGTCTTGTGCTCAACACAGTATTTCCTACATAAGGCTGGGTTCACATTTGCGTTTGTGAACGCAGCGTTCCAAATGCAGCCAAATTCATGCGCACTGCGTTCCCTGTTTAACAGGGAACGCATGGTACCTGCGTTTGGCTATGTTCGGTTGCGGTTGCGTTCGCATGCACATAATTTGTGCGCCCTCCTCCGCCCTCTGAACGTAGCCTGTTGCATTTTTTGTGCATTCACAGGTGCTTGTTTTATCAGCAAGCGACCGCAAACGCACAAAAAATGCATGGGTCTCAATGGATCCGCAGTCTCCTCCGCATGACAGTGCTGGAGAACGCTGCGGATAACAGTGAAATCTCTCCCGGTGGCCGCCGCTGATCTCCTGGAGATCAGTGGCGGCCACCGGGTGATCACCTGGAGCAGCCGTCGATCTCCGTTGCACGGCCACCGCTAATCTCCCGGCTGGTGTCGGCGCGGAGATTTGAATAAACAGCTGATCTGACAGCTGTTTAAATCTCACGCACCGACATCACCTCTTCGGTGTCGGCGCAGGAGATTTAAACAGCTGTCAGATCAGCTGTTTCTTCAAATCTCCTGCGCCGACAGCGTCGAGAGGTCAGCAGCAGCCAGGAGGAGATCTCTGCTCTGATCTCCGCCTCCGGCCGCCGCCGAGACCGCTGATTGGCTGGCCGAGCACCATACTGATGTGAATGCAATGGAGAATATGGCAGTGTTTGCAATGCGTTTGCGTCTGCATGCCCGCCACATGCAGACACAAATGCAAATGTGAACCCAGCCTAAGCCCGTGTTGTAGATGTACAGTATGTGAAAGGGTCTAGTTGCTTGTTATTTCAATAGCTAAGCAACGTACGTCTTCAAGTTCAGAAATAAAGTCTGGCTCACCATAAAGTATTGCACTTAGGGGTAAAATATGAGTACAGTAAAATAGAGAAAACCCAGACACCAAGTAGAAGAGGAGGAAAACACAATCATCAATTGTAGATTGATCCTTTTATTGAATGCTCAAAAATAAAATGAGAACAATATGCTTCTTCAGTGCAAAGACAGACAAGTGGTCTTGCTTATGCAAATAGAGTCTGTGAGCCTCGTTAGGAGTCTCAAACACAGGACTAGCCATATATCCCTCCAGGGAAGGACCCAGCCAAGGGGTGGCTCCTTGCGGAGAACACCATAACCACCAAATGAAGTGGCCCTTTAAGTCAATATCCAAACTCTTTTACAAGTTTACAGATATGACAAGGAATACCAAGGCCAGGTATCCATCCACATAAAGCTGTTTCGGGTGTTGCCCCTCATCAGTGTGGCGTAGGATTCTGGCTAGGTGGGAGCAAGGCCTAGTAGACCAAGATTGCAAAGTATTCACTGATCTCAGTTGGATATTGACTTAAAGGGCTACTTCATTTGGTGGTTATGGTGTTCTCCGCAAGGAGCCACCCCTTGGCTGGGTCCTTCCCTGGAGGGATATATGGCTAGTCATTGTTTGAGACTCCTAACCGGGGCTCCACAGACTCTATTTGCATATTCATATTTCCCAGGGGCAATGTGCCTAGGAATTCACTGTGTTTGAGCGCTTTAGCCAGCTGCCCCGCAGTGTTTTCTTGGACTGGTCTCCCTGAGATCAGTGAATACTTTGCAAGTGGTCTTGCTTAGCAGTCAGTTCTACCCCTTCAGGCACTGCTATACTCATGTGCCAATATATAAGGGTGCGTGCACACGGTCCGGAGGAGCGCGTGTTGGACGCAGCTCCTCCGGACCTGAGTGAAGCCGAGGGTGGCCACAGAGAGACCGCAGCCGCCCTGTACTCACCATGTGCGGCGGTGCAGGGCGGCTTCTCCCTGCAGTCACCGATGGGAGCCGCTTCCGACTCCGCAGCATGAAATTAACATGCTGCAGAGAGCTCCAAAGACGCTGCAGGCGGGTTACGCATAGTGAGGATGGGATTTCTTGAAATCCATCCACTATGCTAGTACTGTACTACGCAGCGTTTTGGATGCAGCGGTAAGACGCAGATCGTGTGCACGTACCCTTAGAAATGTCCTGTTTGAATCACAGGATCATATCAGAATAGCATGTTCATTAAAACCAGAAGTTAACATACACTATATAAAAAGACACATGTGCATGTTTTTCTCATAATCTGACATGAAATTAGAACAAAGTTTTCCCATTTAGGTCAATTAGGATTACCATAATTATTTATATTTGCCAAATGCCAGAATAATAAGATAGAGAGAATGTTTTAAGGCACTTTTATTACTTTCTGCAAAGTCACAAGTATACATACACTAAGATTACCATGTCTTTAAACAAGTTGGGCAGCCCATATGATGATTTCATGTGTTTGGAAACTTCTGATAGGTTTATTGGCAACATATGAGTTAATTAGAGACACACCTGTGGATATATTTAAATGCACACCTGAAAAACACTGCTTCTTTGCATTTTGGGAAAGTCTAAAGAAATCAGTGAAGACATTAGGAAGTCTGAAAGAAATAATATGGACACAAGGGCAAATAGGGTTTAATCTGATATTCTCAGATTGAATGCCACAAGACAGGTAGCCTCTTCCCTGATAAGAATGTGTATGGGACACAACCACCACAAAAGCTTCTATTATAGAGATAGCTGCTGTAGTCCTGGTATTATTGATATTGATATCAAACAGGAAAAGAGTTATTGACCGCGCTGCTATGTCCAAGAATAAAAAGATCAATATCGTATGTGTGGCGCCCCTCTGACGGGGTGTCATAGGGAGGTACTGCTCCTCAAACAGAAGGTGTAGTATCTCTGTAGTCGTGGATAAGGAGGAAAACCCAGAGTCTGCACCTAAAACACGGCCATAGGACACCTTAGCACAGGGGACTGGTATTCAGTAGGTTCCAGGGGGGTGGAGCCTAGAAGAGCAGGAAGATGTTAGACAAGTCAGTCAGATGGTGACCGAAGAGCAGAGAGGACGGATGCAGGGGACTCTGCGGTCGTGACCGGAGGGCACCTCTAAACGGAGAGGTGACCCAGACAATGAAGGGGACACTCCAGGACTGGTTGGAGCCGGCTGGAGAGTCTGGGTCAACATCGGTAAACCAGAACCGAGGCGGTTTGTTAAGGTTTATCCCAAACTGCTGACCGGCAGGCTGTGGGCCTTATCAAGAAGGTGCCACAGCAACCATCAAAGTAGTCCAACCTCTGTCCCATAGCTGGGTTCAAGACACTGAGAAGTAAGAGAGACTTTAAGCAACAGACCCGGGGACCAGAAACCAGACACAAGAGTGGAAGTGTAAGGAACCAAAAGAGTCCATAAAGGAACAAGACTAAGAAAGTGTTGGAAAGGCACCTCCGACCAACGAATTTCCTTCAGAATTCGTGATTTATTTTCAACTTGTTTCAGAGATCAACTCATTCATCAGGAAAAATAAGATTACCTGGTAATGTGATTTTTTTCTGATGAAGGATTTGATCTGTGAAACGCATTGAAAATAAATCACAGATTCGGAAGAACACTATATTGATCTCTTTATTCTTGAGGATAGCAGCACGGTCATTAACCCTTTTCTGTTTGAAAACATCAGGAGTAGAATTGTGGACTTGAACAAGTCTGGTTCATCCTTGGATGCAATTTCTAGATACCTAAAGGTGCCTCGTTTATCTCTAAAAACAATTATACCCAAGTACAAACAAGATGGGAATATCCAGCCATCATACTGCTCTGGAAAGATACAGGTTCAGTGTCCTAGAGATGAACGTGTTTTGGCCCTACATGTGTATATCAACCCAAGAACAAAAGCAAAGCCCGTGTGAGGATAATGGCGGAAGCTGGTAAGATTGTGTCAGTATCCACAGTGAAATGAGTACTGTATCAACACATACTGAAAGACCACTCTGACAGGATTAACCATTACTCCAAAAGAAACACAAAAAAGCCAGATTAATTTTTGCAAATGCACACAGAAACAAAGACCTACATTTTTGAAGACCTGTCTTGTGGTCTGACGAAACTAAAATTGAATTGTTTGGCCATAATGACCATATTTAGTTTGGAGGAAAAAAGGAAAAGCTTGGAAACCTAAGAATACCATCCCAACTGTGAACCGAGGGAGTGTCATCATTATTTTGTGGGGTTGTTTTACTGAAGGAGGGACTGGTGCACTTCACTATATAAATGACATCATTAGGAGAGAATATTATGTGGCAATCCTGAAGCAACATCTGAAGACATCAGCCAGGAAGTTAAAGCTTGGGTGGAAATGGGTCTTCAAAATGGACAATGACACAAAGCATACTGCCAAACGGGTTAAGAGTGGCTTAAGGATAACAAAGTCAATGTTTTGGAGTGGCCATCACAAGCCTTGATCTCAATCCTATTGAATATTTATGGTCAAAACTGATAAGGAAGGTGCGAGCAAGGCGACCTACAAACATGGCTCAATTACACCAGTTATGTGAGGTGGAATGGGCCCAAATTTCTACCAACTAGTGTGAGAAGCTTGTTTGATCAAAGTCATACAGTTTAAGGACAATGGTGCCAAATACTAATGAAATGTATGTAAACTTGTTACTTTGCAGGAAGTAATACAAATGCCTTAAAACATTCTCTCTCTCCATTATTCTGGCATTTGGCAAATAATAATTATGGTAATCCTAATTGACCTAAAACAGGAAAGGTTTATTCTGATTTCATGTCAAATATTGAGAAAAACATCCATATTGTGTCTTTTCATATAATGTATGTAAACGTCTGGTTTCAACTGTATACTGGACCGTATTGGCTATTGGACGGTCTGAGCACTGGAGATAATAGGATTATATTTGTAAGGTACGGTATGTAACTTACTTTTGAATGATTATTTAGATATATTTTTTATCTTTGGAATTCTTTTTAAAGTTATTGGATGAAGCACAAACTTCTTTAATATCTTGTGGAAAGGGATTTGTGCAAACACAACTACCTCTTCTATATGTGGTAGGATCCCCTATTCAAGTAGGGTCTAGTTTCCAGAGGTTGTTTGGCACCCACAACTATTTTTTTTCTAATGTTTTATCTTCCACCTCAGCCTGGCTTTAGGTTTTTGTACCTACCTCAACACATCTAAGTTAGGGAAGGTTATTTTAAAACATACTTGAAAATCTTCAAGTGGTCTAATCAAGCTTAAAAGAAATTGAGTCCGAGATGTAATGATAAACCTTTGTATGTCATCATGTCAATTCCTAAGCACTGGAGATATAGGATTGTGTTACTAGACATGATGACTCCCATCTGCCATATGTCAGACTTGTATATTTTCTATGCGGAGGATGTGTCATAGCCATATTCTATGCCATAAGCTGTAACTAATTGACCTGTTTTGATGATATGAGTGCCCAGAACAGAAGGGCAGTAATAGTTTTCAGGGATGATGTCTGGATTAGTAGCAGGCAGTACAGCTCCTCCCTCCTCCATGTTCTCTGAGTAAGACACTGATAATGTGATACACTCAAGAAGCTCAAGACAGCAAGACATGTCATCCTAACCCATCTCATCAGCCATCTAGACTGCCTATGATACCAGCCCCATGGTTCAGGTAAGTGTCAGGATCCATCACAGCAAGCTGCCCACTGCTGCTTCAGTAACTTTTACATGTAGAGGTGAGGATTTCTGCAGGAAGGATTACTGTTGTGTAAACACTAATGCCAGATCATCCCAATATTCATTACCTAGGGAATCCCTAATTTAGGGGAAGTACAGTATTATCATGTGCTGCCAGTCATACATTTTCTCTTAGTCCAGTTCTTGCATCAACAACATATTCTGTACAGTCAACATAAACTAAAACTAAAAAAGTGATAATAAAACTATTGCAATATAGTATTACTGTAATGCTTTCTTAGTATAATATGATCTATTTTATGTTTTTGTTTGACACTGTATTCAGTAAAGTCATTATACTATTACTGTTATTACATTTAGACCATTTGGAATCTGTCCTGTCCCATTTCCTTGCCGGGATTCTCCTATATACTTTGTTATATTGCTAGTCGTGCTTTGTGATTACCAAAAGTATTGCAATTTCCAGACTATATTATGGTTCTTCATCCACTAATGGTGATGTCCTGTATATCTGGAGGTCAGGCATGTATGCGACAGTCAGGAAGTACCTGTGTACCTGTGCAGTTCATTTGAGCCCATACCTGGATTATGTTACCATATTTCAGCTTTGCATTGTTGTGAGGGTTGCATTCTTTTACAATGCGCTGCAGTCAGGTGTCAATATTAAATAATTTAAAGTTTTTGGTTTTGTCTAAGACAACAGGAGCTTTTTAGCCAGTGGGCCCCTGTACAAGTATGTGACAGCATTATCTAGGCATAGACACATCTTTTTTTTTGTAAATGATTTGTTTTGTTATGTTTGACCTGATAAAGAAATGTAACATTTGTGAGACAAAATGTCATGAGGCTCATTGACTCGATTTTGGCAGAGCTCTAACTTACCTTTAGGGTGAGTGTCCATGATGAGGTTTCCTCTTGTTCTGGATGCAGCAGGGTTTCTCTTGCAGATACGCCAGTGTTCTCTATGGGAGAACGCGTTGTCCATTCCCACGATCAGGATTCTGGGCGCAGCGTATTTTTGCTCTGTTCTCCCACTGAAAATACTAGCATCGCCACTAGAATAAATTGACATGCGGCGACTAAGGAAAAGTGCGCCACATGTCAGTTTATGTTGCATAAAACAGAAGCACAGTGACCAAGAGGTCCCTATAAATTGCATGCACTTTGCTTGCACTGTACAACGCAGAGTTTTGAATGCAGCAAAAACATGGTACATCCAAAGTGCTGCTAATCCCGATGGTGGGCACTCACCCTAAGGATTCACTTCCACCTGCGTACAAAAAATCATCTCTTTCTCATCCAGAAAAGTTGGACGAGAGAAATCCGTTTGATATTTCATATCTCATATGAGTGCTATGTGAGTGTTTGAGTTTTTTTTCTCGTCTAGCTTTTGTATGCCATCCATATGCAATGCGTTTTTTTCTCAGCAGCTATTATTCTACAGTCATTTACAGGACCATTTACAGTGTTCACTGCTATACGATGGTAATGTTTCCATAAAAATTTACAGCATACTGATGGTCAATGTGACATTAATTTTATTTTTTGCACCTATAGACTCCGTGTTCTGCAATTTTTTTCTCAGACCGAATACAACTGTGGAAAAAAATCGAAGATCAGCACTGCCTCATGGAAGAAAGTTGGTCTGTGTGCAATCTGATTTTTTTTATCAGATTGCACTTGTGTTTATACATAAGTGTTAGCAAACCCTTATGCCGAGGTCACATTAGCGTACGGCATCCGCTGTCAGAGCATCAGATATGATATGCTAATGAGACTCGGCTCAAGTGCTGCTGCGAGCGTGACTGAGCATCATACTACTCTGATCTGATCCTGTGATTAATCTCTCCATTGCTTTTCTTTGCGTATGTTGCACTTCTTCAGGATAACATCTAAGTGCAGTTTGATGTTTCACTCACACTCTTAGACTTCTATGGGTGTGCATGATGTGGAACTCGCTGACAATGCAGCATGCAATTTTTTCCTTAGTCTGATTAGAGCTGAGGAAAAAATTGCAGATTTGAGCTGCATCTTTGCCTAACATTGGGCTGTGTGCAAGTGACCCCAGCCTTATTTTTATAGACACAGTGTGGCTATTAATATGGGGACCAAGCATAAGAGTTATATGAGTCTACGAAAAATTCTCTTAAACCCCTACCCATCACTAACTTAGGGCTTGATGGCAACTTATTTTTGACAAATCACAGCTGTCATTAGCCCCTTATATTACTCTGATTGCCACTGCAGCAGGGCAGTCGGGATGAGGCAGGTAAAGCGCCAGGATTTGCCGTATCTAATAAATGTGCAAAATTCTGGGGTGGCAGCAGGATGGTATTTTGAAGCTGGGGGAGGCCAAGAATCAAGGGCCTCCTCAGGCTGAGTATACCAACACACAGCTGTGCGCTATATCTTGACTGAGTATCAAAGACAAACATATCGGAGTAATAAAAATATTGGAGAAAGAGAAACCAATCACAAACTAAAATGTTTCAGTACAAATGCACAAAGCATGGGCACCAATCAAGGAGAACTGGAGCTACTAATGCAGTCAAAGAAACATGATGTCATTGGAATCACTGACACTAAAGAGACTGCCGGCAACATCTCCATATGTGAAAGGTGCTAGCCAGAAAAAAACAACAACAAGAAAGGATATTGACTGCAACACTAACACAAGAAAATGGGAAAAGCATATTAGCTAGTGAATGCATGGCTGGCTATGTGCAAAGCTGCTCAATGTGAATAGGGTATATAGGCACAGCAGAAAACTGCTTCATGATATAGAGGAAAAAAATTTGAAGTTAGCTAATGCAATGACCATGGCATTTCAGCCCGGTAACCGGCGCCAAGGTCTGTCATACTACCGGGTCCTAACCTTGTGCCTCTTTCTGCAGTGTGAATTGCTTGAATGGGTGTCTGTGCCACTAACTGCAATTAAAACCTGCGTGTATGGGTGTGTCAGGACCTAGGCTACAGCAGGATGTAGAGTTTCAACATGGCTACAGGGCGGGGGAGGATGCACGGTCAGAAAATGTATCATACTGACGCTAAAGAGACTGCCGGCGACACCTCACATATGGGGGGCTGTAAAAAGAAGGAAAAAACAGCAGCATCATACTTCCTGGCACACAGGCGTCCTGTATGCTTGTACTTCTGGTGCTCATTAACTTTCTAGATATTCACTGAAGAGGGGCACAAAAGCAACTCACAGATGCTATCACAGAGAATGTGAATCTGTCATTGGCTGTTAGAGTAATCTGGAAACTGCCCATCCATTCTAGATGCTAGATTTTATGGGCTAGTCTCAGGTTACTCCAGGAGCCAATCACAGACGCCCATTCTTCGTACAGCATCTGTGATTGGCTGTTGGGCCTATTACCCATTGACTGATATAGTACTGTAAAAAATAAATAATTAAAAATTTGAATAGGGTTTTGCTGTATTTTTAATTATCAGCGCAGATAAAGCGGACAGCTACGGGCTGCCACCCTCAACTGCCTGGCTTTACCGTTGCTGGCAATCAAAATACAAGGAAGCCCAATGGGCTTCCCTTTATTTTGATTTCCGGGGAAGGTAAAGCCAAGCAGCTCTGGGTGGTAGCCTATAGCTCATTTATTTTTATTTAATACGTCATTTATTTTTACAGTGCTATGATGTCAGTCAATGGGTGAGGGGCCCAAAAGCCAATCAGAGGCGCTGTCACAGAGAATGGGCAACTGTGATTGGCTGCTGAAGTAACCTGAAACCAGCCCTTATGTTCTAGCATCTAGAATGTATAAGCAGTTTCCAGATTATTCCAACAGCCAATCACAAATGTCCATTTTTTGTGACTGTGTCTGTGAATGGTTGTTGGGTCCCTCTGCAGTGAATATCCAGGAAGTTAATGAGCGGCAGCAAAAGTACAAGCGGTGGGACATTGGGACGTGATAAGCATGATGCTGCCGTTTAATAACTATTTTCTTTCTTTTTATATCCCCCTGCCCCCGATCTGAACCTGAACTGTAACACAGATTTTCCATGGAAGACCGTGTTTTGGATCTGTGCATAAACACTAGGCATTCAGTACGGACCCCGAGCTTTAAAATTCGGGCTTGCGCGTCACTTGTTGCCACAAGAGATGGCAAGTTCCCTTTCAATGGAGGTCTTCAAACAGGCTGCACAAACATCTATCTGAGATAATTGTGGTAATCCTGCTTTGAGCAGGGGGTTGGACCAGATGGCCCAGGAGGTCCCTTCCAACTGCAATATTTTATGATTATATCAAATTAGGGTGGACACCATGCTGTTTTTTTTAATCATTTATTTTTACATTGCTGTGTTTGTGTGTATGACAAACAATCACAGACGCTGGCACTGAGGGCGTCTGACTGCAACCAATCATAGACAGTGGGTGGAGGGAAGCAGTGCATATGTATGAGGCTTATTGAGCGGACCCAGAATCAAGTGTAAGAGCAGCATGGAAGCGTGGCAAGCATGATTTAACTAGTTAATCACTGTATTTCTTCCTTTTGCAGCTTCTGTAGCTGAACCCAAATAAGGCGAGAACATACAAAATCCTCGTAGATGTTTTCCCTTGGTGGGAGTTTGGCCAAGAACTCTAAGGAAATCCTGAAAACCTGGACTGTGTGTGGCCCTCGAGGCCTGGAGTTTGAGACACCTGATCTAGAGGAAGTGGCATAGATAATAGCTGCATGAGTGGTCACGAGACAATCTTTGAAGAACTTTTTGGTCTGGTTGAGTTTGACAGAGTTATGTTAAGAGAAATAGTGAGTAGTCTATATAAATTATTTCAATTAGGGAATGTGATAGGCCACCCTGAAAATATGTGTTTTTAGCGAGCACCTAAAACTATGTAAGTTGTGGATAGTCCTAATTTCTTGGGGTAGAGCATTCCAGAGAATTGGTGCAACTCGGGAGCCGGAGTGGGAGGTTCAGATTAGTGCAGATGTTAGTCTAAAGTCGCTTCCAGAGCGAAGAAAATGGGTAGTGTGATAGACAGATATTAGGGTAGAGAGGTAGGGAGGTGCTGCGCTGTGAAGAGCTTTGTGGGTGATAATAAGCAATTTAAATTGGATCCTATAATGTATGAGTAGCCAGTGCAATGACTGGTATAGAGTGAGGCGTCCAAGTAATAGTTAGCCAGATAAGTGACCCTGGCTGCTACATTAAGGATGGACTGGAGAGGGGAAAGTCTAGTGAGGGGGTGGCCAATTAATAGAGAATTACAATAATTAAGGCGGGAGTGGATGGGGCCCACAATGAGGTTTTTGTTATTTCCATGGTGAGAAAGGGGCGGATTGTAGAGATGTTCTTTAGGTTAAAGTGACAAGAGCATTTGAGAGATTGTATATAGGAGGTGAAGTAAAGATCAGTGTCAAACATAACATCCAGACAGCGAGCCTGCTGCCTAGGCGTTATCGTGGTGCTGTACACTGAGATGTAGATGTCAGATTTAGGGAGGTTAGTGGAGGGCGGAGCAGAAGAAGTTCAGTTTTGAAAAGATTGAGTTTTAGATAGAGAGTGGACATAATGTTGAAATTGATATAAAGGACTATAAAAATCTTTGCTTTTCTTTCTTCCCAGATCATGTAAAAAAGTTAAAAAACCAAAAGGAATCAAGTTCTCATTTATAATCCACTGAATTCAAGTTGAAACGTCTTTATACTATATAGCTGATTTGGAGTTCAACCTCCAAATATTTGTTCAGATGAGCGTATTTTGGGTCTGAATGTTGTCTGCGTACCAAATAGACAGCACTGGAATAGCACACAGACTAACCCAAGTGTATCAATGAGTCAATCTCAGTATGCAATACTCTTGATTCGCCCATAAAACTCAAAAAATAGATGATAATAGATACCACCACCCATTTTTAAAAAGTCCATTGTAATGATTAACAAAGAAAACTGTTTTTGACCTCGTAAAATGTTTGATTTCTTGATGTATAAAAATCGATGTCATATAGATGCCATGTGGATTTCATAAATGGACATTGAGATGACCATACAAATAAAAACATATACAAAAACACGATGCATTAGCACTCTACAATTAATAAATACACAAACTTCATTGTTGCCATACACATAAAAAACATAAAGTACTTAGTTAACATTTTTTTTCACGAAAAAGCTCACAAGCTATCTGACCACAGCATGGTGACCTCATTTGGATGTCTGCTGACGTCATGCTGACTGACAGCCTGCTCCCTGTATAAAAGCAGTGGGGAGCTGGCTGTCAAATAGCATGACATTTGCAGTTACACCTCATCAACCAAGCAGAGGAAAAGAGAAAGTGCTGCTCTGTCGACGTGACATCAGTGGCAGCCATAGAATCACCAGCAGGGTTGATCTATGACCGCTCTGAGCTGGCAGAGATCTGCACTGTGCAGAACAGGCCAATAAGTAGCATCTATCTGCCTGTAAGTTCTTAGGCCAATAAGAATAATAATAGTCCTAGATAACTACTACTAGTATTAAATTAATATGCAGGTGCACAAATATTCTATGGCCAATATACAAACATAAACATACTGTGTGCACTAACATTCTGTAATTAATGAATATATGAATTCTACTATTGCTACTGTCTTTCCCTGAAATAAGACACCCCCTGAAAATAAGATGTATTAGGGTTTTTGCTATACTGCTGAGTATAAGGCACCCCCCGAAAGTAAGACATACCAATTTTTTATAGGACAGCATGCCTGCCGATCAGAAGACCAGGGCATGCAGCTGTGACTCATCCTCTAGCCCCCCGCCGTGGCCCCGGTGCCAGCCGCTGTATTTATTCCGGTGCCGGCCTCCGCTCCCTGCCTCATACCATAGATGTACGGTAAGCTGCCGGCCAATCAGAGGCCCTCAGTCACTGCCCACCAATCAAAGGCCAGCAGCTAATTTCGGCGCATGACGCCATATGCTGGCCTTTGATTGGCCGTCGGCACTGTACATCTAGGGCATCTAAGGCAGGGAGCTGAGAGTGACACCTGAGTACATGCAGCGGTGGACTAGTGAGAAGAGGTGTGTGTGTGTTTTTTTTTTTCTTGCAGCTGCCATATTGGGGGTTGCAAGAGGATGATGGGAGCTGCAAAGGGATGTGGGGGCCGCAAGGGATGATGGAGGCTGCAAGGGGATGATGGGGATACCATATTTGGGGCTGCAAGGTGATGGAAAAATAAATCCCCTGAAAATAAGATGTAGAGCATCTTTGGGAGCAAAAATTTATATAAGACAGTCTTATTTTTGGGGAAACGGTATATATTAGGAAAAAATGTAAGAGATTTTGTTAATATTTTTTAATCAAAAAGCGAAAAAACCAATCAACTACTTAAAGTTGACCTCATTCTCAATGGTTCCTACAACAAATGAAAAATTTCTTTATTTTCAAGATGAAAAACACTTTTAAATACTCTCATCTGAAATCGTAGAATAGCAGTAAGTCACTTAATAATACTATAAAATATAATTGCACGGTCCTAATTTTAGTAGTGGAGAATTTATTTGATCAGTTGTTTTGTAGTGTTGTGTGCAAATTTTTTATATACTGTATGTTTATATTCAAAAACTCAGAATAATGAATAATCAGAATCTGAAGTAATTAAACCCAGTAAGTGGTAACATTTTCATTGTTGGGAAAGCTTTCACACACTTACAGTACACTTTTCCATTTCTCCGGAGCTGTGTTGCTGCTGGGAGAGCTTTTCTCTATTAAAAGCAATCTTGGCTTCTATCCGTTTTGAAGTAGCTGGAGGAGCAGGGCTTTTATGTGACAACTCTCTTGCATTGTCTATACATGGCTTAGTGGATTGCTGCTCCAGCATGTAGTACTAAAGTGGGCAAATTAGAAAAGTTTCCCTTTAGTCACGGCAACTTGAGTTAGTTCTGATGAATAGAAACCAAAGACTGGGGATAAATACTGAGCTGTGTTGTGTCTGATCATTCAGAATAATCCAGGTGGGGGCATTGTTATACCTTCTTGCTGTGCCATTCTATTCAGAATTAGCCAGGAGGAACACAAATTGGCTGAAATGCCCCACATTCTGAAAAAAAAAAATAGACTGAATTAAATGTATTGGGACAAAGGAGGAAGACATCTTGCTGTGCCAGTATAATACAAGTATGTAAGAACTAGAACTTCAGTTTGTTACTTATTTAGTTCGCAAACATGTTGCAGTAAATAGGAATCTGTTTATTAAGAAGAACATTTACCAACGTACAGTGCCTTGTGAAAGTATTTGGCCCCCTTGAACTTTTCAACTTTTTGCCACATTTCAGGCTTCAAACATAAAGATATAAATTCTAATTTTTTGTGAAGACTCAACAAATGGGACACAATCGTGAAGTGGAACGAAATTTATTGGATATTTTAAACTTTTTTAACAAATAAAAAACTGAAAAGTGGGGCATGCAATATTATTTGGCCCCCTTGAGTTAATACCTTGTAGCGCCACTTTTTGCTGCGATTACAGCTGCAAGTTGCTTGGAGTATGTCTTTGTCAGCTTTGCAAATCGAGAGACTGAAATTCTTGCCCATTCTTCCTTGCAAAACAGCTTGAGCTCAGTGAGTTTGGATGGAGAGCATTTGTGAACAGCAGTTGTCAGCTCTTTCCACAGATTCTCGATTGGATTCAGGTCTGAACTTTGAATGATCCTGTATTTGGCTCCGCCCATCTTCCTATCAATTTTAACCATCTTCCCTGTCCCTGCTGAAGAAAAGCAATCCCAAACCATGATGCTGCCACCACCATGTTCGACAGAGGGTGATGAGCTGTGTTGCTTTTACGCCAAACATATCTTTTGCATTGTGACCAAAAGTTCGATTTTGGTTTCATCTGACCAGAGCACCTTATTCCACATGTTTGGTGTGTCTCCTAGTGGCTTGTGGCAAACTTCAAAGAAGACTTTTTATGGATATCTTTGAGAAATGGCTTTTTCTGATCATCATAATGGGAGACCCAGACAATGGGGTTTAGGGCACTGCCCTCCGGAGGCCACACTAGGTACTACAAGAACTGTAGACACCGCCCCCTCCGCTTATAAACCCCTACCGCAGGGAACATCCTCAGTTTTAAACTTAGTGTGCTCGGAGGTACCACACGCTTTGCTTGCACTCATCGCATTCTCACAGCTTACGTGATGGCGTATGAAGACAAGGTAAAGAAGGTCCCAGTCAGGGACCTCCGGCAGTCTCCCTGTTTACCTTCAGGGAACATGCAGGTCGAGGTACCGGAGGGCCTAGTGCCTGGGCACACTGTGTCTCCCGGTACGCTGCCGTGCTCCTTCCCATCCCTCCTGGGGGCTCTGAGAAGTGGGAGATGGGAGCCTTGCACAGCTCCGCTCCGTCCGAGGCCTCCCTAAATGGTGCTTACAGACCGGACTGGAGTCAGCTCTGTCCGAGGCCTCCCTAAATGGTGCTTACAGACCGGACTAGAGCCAGCCCAGTCCGAGGCCTCCCTAAATGGTGCTTACAGACCGGACTGGTGCTGAACCCCCGTCCGAGGCCTCCCATGATATGGTGCTTACAGACCGGACCGGCACTGAGATACTCCGGTGTCTCCGGTGTGCCTGGGGGTAGTGTCTGACACTGATGTGTTTATGACACTCAGACCGCGCGTTGCCTTCGGGTCCGCGGTTCTGGCGGTGTACCCTGTGCTGGGGTCACCCTGGCTGACCGCCCTGTGTGACACAGGGGCTGCGGCTGTGGGCTTCAGACTTTGTCTGTGAGCCCGGGTATTTATGTTTAATACCTCCCGCGCTGCGGGCTCCGGCGCTTACATTATTGTAATGGCGGCCGGGAGAGCTGTGGAGCGGCCCATGTGACCTGGATGGGCGTGTGTGTGTGCTTCCCGCGTGTTTCGGCCCCGCCCTCTGCTTCTACAGCGGCGGCCATCTTTTCCCCTCACTTTCCTGCTGGGATCGTTGGAGACTGCTCTGCTGCACTCCAGGGGAGACCAGGTTTTCTTTCCTCGCGGAGGCCACACACACACCGCTCCCTTCACCACCGCTGTGCAGCGGTCGGTAAGCCACCGGTTTCCGGTGAAGTTTCTCCTGTGTTGATATTCCTCTACCGTGGGTATGTCCTCAGGGAAGAAAGGTGCTGCTAAGGCAGCCAGTACCACACCTGTCTGTGCTACATGCAACGGGACACTGGTGGAGGGGTCCTGCAATAATTGCGGACGCCCAGACGCCCGGACTGTCACTGCTGAGTCAGCAGCTCCGGTGCTTTACCCTGAGGTTCAAGTGATCCCAGGGCCATGGGAAAAACAAAGCGAGATTAATGCCTCTCTGTTGTCCCAATTGTCCTCCATGTCGCAATCCCTGGAGGCACTAACAAGGAGACTGGATGCTCCAGCTACTCCTTCAAGCTACCCCCGGGTGTCTCCATCTTCCACCGTGAGACCCCTTAAGCGGGCTCGCCGTGATGATTCACCCGAGCTCCAGATCCTCTCTGAGGAGGAGCGTCACTCTGACGGTGACGAGGATGATGGGGGTTCAACTCTCGGGTCGGTGTCTGAACCAGCTGAAGGGGTGGAGGATCTGGTGTCTTCCATCAACGAGACTTTACGTCTCGGGTTACCCCCTCAGGAGACAGCCGTTCACCCGAAGGAGGTCTACCAGTGGTTACGACCTGAGGCTAGACCGTGTGGTTCCTTTTTGGACCACACTAATTTTGAAAGGGTGGTTAGAGCTCCCAGGGTACACCCTGGACGGCGTTATGTCCGCAAATCCAAGGACAACCGCTTTCCCTTTCCTCAGGAGGTGCTTCAGGAGTGGTCGCAGTCCCCGAAAGTGGACGCTTCCATGACCAGGATTGCTGCACGCTCCCTGTTCTCTGCCTCTGATAGCTCCTCACTGAAGGATGCGACAGACAGACAGGTCGAACAACTCGCCAAGTCGTCTTATGAGGCTGTGGGGTCTTCATTTGCCCCGAGTTTTGCTGCGGTCTGGACTCTGCAGGCGATCACATCCTGTCTGGATGGGATTGCTGACCTGGCAGGTTTTAACTCTGAAGTCCTGGCACTTACAGAGAGGGCAAAGGCCTATGCAGATTATGCTAGGACGGCGTCCCTGGAGACTGCCACTCGCTCGGCTGTGGCTTCGGCCAATGCGATAGCGATCCGCAGATTGTTGTGGCTGCGTCTATGGGACTCAGATGCCACGTCAAAGAAGATTCTGCAGAATCTTCCTTTCTCTGGTGACAGGCTGTTTGGTGCCGAGCTGGACAAGTTGATCAAAGACTCTACGGAGTCCAAGATCCCACAGAACAGACCTAAGCCTAGGTATACTGTGAAAAGGAACCCTAAACAGTGGTCCTTTCGTACCAGCTCACAGCCGTCAGCGTCTTCCGCTCGTGCGGACCGTGGGGCCAAGCCCTCTCAGCAATGGCGCCCCAAGAGTCGCCAGAAGAAGTCGGCAGGTACAACAGCTGCCGCTCCCAAGCCCACCTCAGCATGACTCGCTCTCTCTTCCTGCCTCCCCACAGGTTGGAGGTCGCCTGTCTCAATTTCAAGACAAATGGCGACTCCACATCCAAGATCAGTGGGTTCGAGACGTAGTCTCCAGAGGATACAGGATAGAGCTGTCGTCACAACCCACACACCGATTCCATCGGTCTGTCCCATCTCCAGAAAAGGCTCAGGCTTTTTATCTGGTCTTGGAGGGACTCCGCAGAGACGGAGTGGTGGTCCCAGTGCCCACTGGGGAGAGGTTCAGGGGTTTCTACTCCAACCTCTTTATCGTCCCGAAGAAGGACGGCTCCTTCCGCCCGGTTCTGGACCTCAAGCTGTTCAACCGCCATGTGTTGGTTCGGAAGTTCCGCATGGAATCCCTGCGCTCCGTGATCGCGGCTGTGTCGCAGGGCGACTTCCTGGCGTCCATAGACATTCGCGACGCTTACCTTCACATACCCATTGCACCGTCTCATCAACGATGGTTGAGATTCGCGGTGGGGGAGGAGCACTTCCAATTCGTGGCGCTGCCCTTCGGGTTGGCCTCGGCTCCCCGGGTGTTCACGAAAGTGATGGCATCAATGATGGCCTTACTGCATGCGCAGGGACACGCCGTCATTCCTTATTTGGACGACCTACTGGTCAGAGCGCCATCGGAACACCTGTGTCAGCGAAGCCTGCAGGCGACCATGCAGTCTCTGGAGCAGTTCGGGTGGCTTCTCAACATCCCGAAGTCCACCCTGGTTCCAACCCAGTCACTGACGTACCTGGGCATGGAATTCCACACGGACTCTGCTCTAGTGTCCCTACCACGAGCCAAACAACTGGCCATCCAGTCAGGAGTACGCGATCTCCTCGAATCGCCTCATTCATCCCTACGGGTATTGATGAAGATGGTGGGACGCATGGTGGCAGCAATAGAGGCGGTGCCCTTCGCACAGTTTCGCCTCCGTCCTCTGCAACTGGAAATCCTCCAGAGGTGGGACAAGAGGACGTCCTCTCTGAATCAGCTGGTGGTCCTCTCCCAGCCGACCAGGGATGCTCTGCAGTGGTGGCTTCAGCCGAGTCACTTATCAAAGGGACGATCCTTCCTGAAGCCATCGTGGTTAGTGGTGACCACCGACGCCAGCCTGAAGGGCTGGGGCGCGGTGTTTTTACACCACAGAGCTCAAGGTCTCTGGACACGTGCAGAGACGACGTTGCAGATCAACGTGCTGGAGCTCAGGGCGGTCTATCTGGCTCTCCTGGCCTTTCGGGTGTTCCTATCCGGACAACCAATTCGGGTTCAGTCCGACAATGCGACGACTGTCGCCTATATAGATCACCAAGGAGGAACCAGGAGTGCACAGGCTCTAGCGGAAGTCCACCGCATTCTATCATGGGTGGAAGCCAACAACTGCTTGATTTCCGCAGTCTACATCCCAGGTGTCGAGAATTGGGAGGCAGATTACCTGAGCCGACAGGGGATGGACGCCGGAGAATGGTCTCTCCATCCGGACGTCTTCCGGGACATCTGCATCAGATGGGGGACCCCGGATGTGGATCTGATGGCCTCCCGGCTGAATCATCAGGTGCCACAATACATGGCGAGATCGTGGGACCCTCAGTCTCTGGGGGCAGATGCTCTAGTCCTGAGTTGGTCAGATTTTCGCCTGCCATATGTTTTCCCGCCCCTGGCGCTGATGCCCAAGGTCCTGTGGAAAATCAAGACGGAATGTCACACAGCCATTCTAGTGGCTCCGGATTGGCCGAGGAGGTCCTGGTATCCGGATCTGTGGCAACTGTCCGGCGGACACCGGTGGGCTCTTCCAGACCGCGCAGATCTTCTCGCGCAGGGCCCCTTCTTCCGCCCCAATTCCAGGGCCCTCAGATTGACTGCATGGCTCTTGAGGCCTGGCTCTTAACATCCAGGGGTTTCTCTCCTGCGGTTGTTTCCACCATGAACAGAGCTAGACGGCCCACGTCACGGAAGATTTACCACAGAACGTGGAAAGTCTTTTTCGCCTGGTGCTCCTCTGGGGGACATGTACCTTGGCCCTTGTCGATCCCGACCCTATTGGCTTTTTTGCAGTCAGGTTTGGAGTTGGGCCTTTCCCTCAGTTCTCTGAAGGGTCAGGTATCAGCGCTGTCTGTATTGTTCGACAGGCGCTTGGCGCTCCTCCCAAAGGTTCGTCAATTTCTCCAAGGGGTGTCTCGAGTGGTTCCGCCGTATAGGCGGCCTCTGGACCCTTGGGATCTCAACATGGTCTTGGCGGCTTTGCAGAAACCACCTTTTGAGCCATTGAGAGAACTCTCTCTTTCTTACTTGTCACAGAAAGTGGCTTTTCTGGTGGCTATTACGTCCCTGAGACGGGTCTCTGAACTGGCGGCACTATCGTGCAAGTCACCCTTTCTGGTGGTTCACCAAGACAAAGTGGTGTTACGCCCGCGGCGGAATTCCTGACAAAAGTGGTTTCCACTTTTCATTTGAACCAGGAGATTGTGCTCCCATCATTTTGTCCCGCTCCTGTTCATCAGATTGAACGCGACCTCCATACTCTGGACCTCGTACGGGCTGTACGCATTTATGTGTCCAGAACTGCCTCCTTCCGGAGTTCGGACTCCTTGTTCGTACTTACGGCAGGTCGCTGTAAGGGGTCAGCGGCGTCAAAATCTACTTTGGCCAGATGGATCAAGGCACCCATTCAAGAGGCTTACCGGTCTTCTGGTTTGCCTCTCCCGGTAGGCTTGAAGGCACACTCGACAAGAGCTGTCGGTGCCTCCTGGGCCTTGCGACATCGCGCCTCTGCTCTGCAGGTGTGTCAGGCGGCCACTTGGTCTAGCCTGCACACCTTCTCTAAGCATTATATGGTGCATGCCCATGCCTCTGCGGATGCAAGTTTGGGCAGGCGGGTCCTCCAGGCGGCGGTTGCCCACCTTTGACGGGGACCGCGTATGCAAACGTCTTTTGAGGAACTTTTTCCCGCCCTGGGGTATTGCTTTAGGACATCCCCATTGTCTGGGTCTCCCATTATGATGATCAGAAAAAAGAGAATTTTGTTTACGTACCGTAAATTCTTTTTTCTTGAATCATCAATGGGAGACCCAGCACCCACCCAGTGTTCCGTTGTATGTTACGGCTGATCTGTCCCCTGTTGGGGCAGTTTATTCCGGGTTGTTGACCCGTCTGTTCACGGTGTCTTCCCGAGGTTTCGGGTGTGGTTTTCTGTTGTCTCCTCGCAGCTTATGGACCAAACTGAGGATGTTCCCTGCGGTAGGGGTTTATAAGCGGAGGGGGCGGTGTCTACAGTTCTTGTAGTACCTAGTGTGGCCTCCGGAGGGCAGTGCCCTAAACCCCATTGTCTGGGTCTCCCATTGATGATTCAAGAAAAAAGAATTTACGGTACGTAAACAAAATTCTCTTTTCTTCTTGCCACTCTTCCTTAAAGGCCAGATTTGTGCAGTGTACGACTGATTCTTGTCCTATGGACCGACTCTTCCACCTCAGCTGTAGATCTCTGCAGTTTACCTAGAGTCATCATGGGCCTTTTGGCTGCATCTCTTATCAGTCTTCTCCTTGTTCGAGATGAAAGTTTAGAGGGACGGCCTTGTCTTTATAGATTTGCAGTGGTCTGATATTCCTTCCACTTCAATATGATCACTTGCACAGTGCTCCTTGAGATGTTTAAAACTTGGGAAATCTTTATGTATCTAAATCCAGCTTTAAAGTTTGCCACAACAGTATCTCGGACCTGCCTGGTGTGTTCTTTGGTCTTCATGATGCTCTCTGCACTTGAAACAGAACCCTGAGACTATCACAGAGCAGGTGCATTTATACAGAAACTTGATTACACACAGGTGGATTCTATTTATCATTATCAGTCATTTAGGACAACATTGGATCATTTAAACACCCTCACTGAACTTCTGGAGAGTTTGCTGCACAGAAAGTAAAGGGGCTGAAAAATATTGCACACCCCACTTTTCAGTTTTCAATTTGTTAAAAAAGTTTAAAATATCCAATAAATTTCGTTCCACTTCATGATTGTGTCCCACTTGTTGTTAATTGTTAACTTAAAAATTAGAATTTATATCCTTATGTTTGAAGAACTGAAATGTGGCAAAATGTTGAAAAGTTCAAGGGAGTGAAATACTTTCACAAGGCACTGCATGTAGGACAAGGCTCAGGGTTGCACTGATCCTTGTAGAAAAGAAGCGATATGACTACTAATTGATTCTGGCATGGTTTGTTTTTCTGCATTTCAATGATAGTAGATTTTGCTAGGGCAGAAAAGTTTTGGTTTGTGGCCATTCCTGATTAGAGATAAGTGGATCTTTTCAAGTTGGGTTCACAGGTTGCAGCCAAACGTTTTGGCGCACTGTTCGTGTCCAGGAACTTGACCCAAACCTCAATGGAATTCACTGATAAGTAGTTCAGCTCTCTGTCAGCATACAGCCATCCGTATGTAAAACATTTCCTCGGATGGGCGAAAGGATTCAGGGGAAGCTGAACTGACCCTTACACTGGAGGTCCCTGGCTCGCCCTGCTCTCGGAGGTACCTCTATAGGTGAGGAGGTCCAAGTCTCCACCCTACTTTCCTGAGCCCCTGATTAGCCCAAGGCTGAGGGCCCCTACCTCCACCCTCGGATCTGGAATCACAGCTACTCCCAAGGCTTCAACCCAGCAGCAAGCATCTGCACAGCGCAATGACCAAGGGTAAACTAACTATCAGCAGTGTCTGACAGAGGAGGGGAAAAGCTATTTTAAGCCAAGGGGAGGGGATTCCAGGTGAGTCACACCTAAGCCTCACATCAACCCCTCAGTCAGCAGCTGAGCAAAAAACTTCACATCCGTACCTCATGCAGCTCTTGAAGAAATGCAAACCCAACACACACAGCAGCATCCAGCAAGATCAGTGCAATCTAAGCGTGTGACAACACTACACCCCAAAACTGTGCTTTTAAGCACAGACCGAGATGATCAAATAGTGCATGCAGCTAACACTGGGCCAAACACCAACTGTACTAGACCAAAGCAATGTTCACTCCAGTGCTTTGCAAACATAAAGTGCCCAAACTCCGAACCTGAACAGGTTTGCTCAACACTGGCAACTTCAGCCATCTGAACTGAACCTTGAAAGGTTCACTCATCTATATTCTTGATTCTTAGCTGCTCATTACTTGAGACAGTTATTTTTGTTTTTAGCTCACAACAAACATTTATATTTGAATTGACTATTCATGTTTATTTAGGTGACAAGAGGGGGACAAATGATTCCCAGACTCCTCTGACAGCAGCTTACCTTGTGTGGTGATAGGGTATACAATCAAAACAAGCGTTATCCCTCTGATACCTGTTGCAGTGGCGGACACAGACAGAAGGGTCACCTGTACAAGAACAGTACATGAGCCCTTTCCAGTACCATAGTTCTGCTATGACATCTGTTTGCTGTTTTGGAGGGGGTAATGGGACCCCTTACATCTTGGGCTTTTCTGCAGCTGCACATGATATTCCAATGATGTGTCCGCTACTGTCCTGTTGTAAAAGAACAATCAGGGGTTCCTTAAAACCCCGAACACAACATTGAGCTATTGTCCAAATGATGCTTCAGCCAGTTATTGCCAGACAGTTATATCCCCAAGACTCCCATACACAGGACCTCGCAGCTCAGCTGTACTCTCTTTTATTAGTTGCCAGACTCCTCTGTTGGCTGCTTATCTCCCATAAAACATCAGTATCAAAAGTTAGAAATCAGACATGCTAGAGCCTTCTCTCCTACTGCATGATATATCAGGAGAGAGTCTGGAGGCTTCTGTACACTTTGGACTGTCAGACGATCGCACTGAAATCAACTGGTTCTTTTGACATTAGGCTAGAAATTGCCAAAACCTGCTAATGTCACATAGATCAGGTGACAATTGTAACACACATAAGATTTTCAGATGAACCAGTTAATATTAGCACGACTTCTCAAGTCTATAGTCTGCTGTAGACTAGAGATTACCGAAATACTGCCAATAAGACCTCATTAGAAATTTTGATCAGTTAAAGTCAAAACCAGAAATCAACCATATGCAATAAAAACTAAAAAAATATTCTAGAAAGATATCTCCATCTTTCATTTCTTGGATCCACTCTGTGTTTGGCTTACAAATACTGGTGTTCCATACTAAACACCATACCAAAATCTTATTAGAAATACCACAATGATTGGAGAAATGGATACATTGTACAAAAGTGGATAGGGAATGAATCCAGAAGATTGGTTAAGAAATAATGAGTCTTCTTTCTTCCCTCTTTCCCCATACCCACTCCCACAAAAAAAGAAAAACTGATGTCTAAATGAGGACTACATTATATTTTGATGTTACACGGATTCATATACACCAAAGGAGAATGAAGTGCGTCTAGATGTTTCATAGAAAAAAAAACAAACATCACTTTTTAGAGATGGTAAACCAATTTCTGGACTAACAATATTTGTGGACATGACATATTTTAGAGTATGGGTTTTTAACATATTGTTTTATCACTGAATATGTTTCTGCGCTGCTTTTCTCAGTCACAGTGAATTTATTCTTTCCGATAGAGGAAAATATAATGGGACAGAAGGTGCAAGGCTTCTGCTCACTGAAGAGTTATAATCTCTAAAACCTAGATCTTCATGCCTGCCTGATGTCTTCCACACAACACTTAGGTTCTATGAGGGCTGACATCTCCATTGTTTTAGTACTTTTGTGTTCTGTAGACTAACTTAAAAACTTTATATTTATCTTTATTGCCTTATGGAACGTATATAGGATTGTTTACACAACTCACAAATTAAGTCATTTGTAGGCATTGACTAAGGGGAATATTTTGCAGAGATACAATCTGCTCCCATGTAGACAACTCGTCTGTTTTTGTCTTCTGAAAGCTTTTGTTTCTTTACCAGCTTCCAGCATTATTTTATTATAGCATTAACAAGGACTTAATCCAGCCATCTGGTTTAGGCTTGTTTAGACCATCCGATTTGTGATGCCCGTCTGGCCTTTAGAAATTTCCCACATTTTTAAAGGTTAGACAAGGAGCTACCTTTATGAATGGATTTTGAATAATTCTCATCTAGACAATAGACCAGGAGTGGAATAAAAAATGTGCGTCATTCTCTGAAGATCAAGATCTCCTGGCCGGCTATCCCCATGGCTGAAAGGCAATTAGCATTTCAACTAACCAATTTGGTTAGATGCAATGAAGTGCAAGGGTGTGTAATTTGCTGCTCTCTGCTTGATGCTGCTGAGAACTCACCATTGTGTTATTCTGCCAAAGTAGCTCAGTTTCCAGCGCAGTCACAATTGTCTGAGGTCCTACAGAATAAATCAACAAAGACATCGCTGTACATCACGCCATGGGGAATAAGGGGAGAAACAGCGACTTATTAATAATTATTACATGACAGTAATGATAATGGCCACATACAAAACAGTGTGACCATGTCTATTGTAATTACCGTAGTCCAGGAATGTAATGCTTTATTTCCATTAACTTACGGTAGTTCAGCTTCTGTTTTTTTGCCAGTCTTGACTTTTATTTAGTGTTGAATTGAAATTGCAAAAAGTAGTTGAAAGAGCTGTGAAGAGTTTCTAGTTATATAATGTACATATAATATTCAGACTTGTCAGTGATATTATCCCTATCAATAGTACCCTATCAATAAACAAATAACTTTTTACTAAGCAAACATGACCCACCCAAGCAGAACATGACTGTCTTTGGACTCCATGTTGTAGGTCTTTTTTCATGTATAAGGTTCATCCTTTCATTCATAACCATTATCTCATACAAGGTGTTGACTATTTTCAGAAGGTACAACATCAAGTTAAATTTGGTTAAGGTCATACTCAGATTATTTAGTAAAAATGTTGCAAACGAGTCACACATGACTTGCTATATGCTTGAAAAGTTTACAGCCTAAAATCCAACACATTTGGATTTAGTATACATGTTGTGTTACATGTGCAGTACATTGCTAGGTAATAAAACAACTGCAAAGCATTTCTTGAAATTTTCAATACGACTTTGCAATGTTTGTGTCAAAAGACCAGAGTCATGGTAGAGCCCTAACCATAATGAATCTGCAACAACATCCACACTTAACTCTTTCATTATGTGGCCAATTTCCATTTTTATGCTCTCATTTTTTCCTCCCCTTCTTCCTAGAAGCATAACTTTTTTTTTTATTTTTCGGTTCACTTAGACGTAAGAGGACTTTGTTTTACAGGGCAGTTGTGCTATGGAATGGCTCCATTCCTTTTAAAACCTAGTGTACTATATAGCAAGAACAAAAATTCCAAGTGCAGGGAAATTCAGAAAAAAATACAATTCTAAGGCCCCTTTCACATCAGCGGTTTACGCTGATCGCGGCAGTTGCGGTGAAAAAAATGCAACTGCCGCCATTACCGCATAACGGCCGCACTTACAGTTCACTTGCGGCAAGCCCCATGCAATGTCATGGGGCTTGCGGTAAGTGTGCAGCAGGTGCGACAAGTCCGGTTTCGGCACTTGTGGCAGATGCGGCCGCGGGAAAACCACGGCTGACCGCGTTTTTTTTCGCGGCCGCAAGTGCCGCACCTGCCGCAAGCCCCATAGACATTGCATGGGGCTTGCCGCAAGTAAGCCGCAAGTGTGGCCAATATGCAGTAATCACGGCAGTTGCGTTTTTTTTTTACCGCAACTTCCGCGATCAGCGTAAACCGCTGATGTGAAAGGGCCCTTAGGGCCCTTTCACATCAGCGTTTTTCGTAATTTGCGGCAGATACGGTGAAAAAACCGCATCTGCCGCGTTTGCCGCATAACCGTTCCACTTGCGGCGCGGTTTTTCCCATAGGAAGTATAGGGGGACTTGCGGTAGATGCGGCAAGTGCGGTTTTGCACTTGCGGCAGGTGCGGCAGCGAAAAAAACCGCGGTCAGCCGCGTTTTTTTTCGCGGCCGCACCTGCCGCAAGTGCAAAACCGCACTTGCCGCATCTGCCGCAAGTCCCCCTATACTTCCTATGGGAAAAACCGCAACCGCGCCGCAAGTGGAACGGTTATGCGGCAAACGCGGCAGATGCGGTTTTTTCAACGCATCTGCCGCGAATTACGAAAAACGCTGATGTGAAAGGGCCCTTACACTGTTTCTTGGGAATTGTTTTTACAGTGTACAATATGTAGTAAAATGACCTGGCAATATGATTCTCCTTTTCAATACAATTACAGTGATAACAAACATGTCCAGTTTTTTTTATTCTTTTAGTGGTGAAAAAAAATTAGAAGTTTGTAAGAAACAAAAAGTGTTGGGGGGTTGTATCGCCATTTTCTAATACTGAAATGTTTTGATTTTGGTCGATGCAGGTGTGTGAGGATTATCTTTTGC
Organism: Allobates femoralis; assembly: GCA_033576535.1. NCBI lineage: Eukaryota > Metazoa > Chordata > Amphibia > Anura > Aromobatidae > Allobates > Allobates femoralis. The sequence continues at coordinate 755,283,333 of JARQOC010000003.1, read as the reverse complement.
GGAGTGAGTCATTTTTATTATTACCAATTTGGGGTGGATATTTAATTGTGATCGCTTATTACACCATTTTTTGTGTTATTGCAAAAAATACCTTTACGATATATTGTATCTTGTATCGTATATTGGTGTTCTTAAGCTTTTTGCATTGATGATGTTTACTTGTTAATCATTTTTATATCTTGATAGATCGGACTTTACTTAACGTGGCGATACCATATATGTGTATTTTTTTTTACATTTTTATCTTTATTTTTAAAGGTGAAAAACGCAGATGATTTAAACTTTTATGTTTTTTTTTTTACTTTTCACTGTAGTTAGTAGCCCCAATGCCATAGTATGCCTATATTGTACTCTTATTATGTGATTGTCACTGCATAATCCAATTACATTGTGCCATTGTGTGATTTACCACTGCCCACACTACCTGTTTTCCTTGGCTTTATGTGTTTTTAACCTTTTTTCTTTATTTTTCTTTAGGTAGTTGTGTATATGTGTATTTGTATTTATTAGTAATAAAAACTGTTCAATTTTCATATATGGATTGTAAGATATTTATCTTAATTTAAGGAGTCATTTATAGATATATATTGAGGATTGGGTACTGTTTAAATGTTTGTTGTACCTTTGATGTTATGATAGCATGGGTCTTTGTATTATAACTTGATTACTAACATAAACGATAACCTATGCTTTAAAAGCTAATATCTCCTCAGTGGAAAAAAAATAAAAACCAATATGTATGGTTGTCAGAAAACAACATACGTCCTTGAGAAAGCCAGGCAAAATGCGTATTTGGCTCTATACTGGTAATTATGCCACCTTTCAGATTTATAACCTACATAATTACCGGTACTCAATTTTTACCAATAATATTACTATGTCTTGTTTATATATTTTGCAAATCTATACATAAGGTTGTCAGCTAGTTATACAATTTTATTTGTAGTATGCACTTTATTTGGAAGCAAATTCCTCTTGTGATTTATGCCATTTTTTCTGAGATAATTTTATCATGTGTGTTCAATTTTTTTTTACACCTTTTTATATATAAGTTATTTCATTTTACAACTTTTTGGCATATGTAATTGTTTTAATATTGAGCTTTGTTATTATTATGATATGATTGGTGCTGCATTATTATTTATCCCTTTCTGTGTATTATGTACCATCATGTATTATGATTTATGAATATATTTAGTTTTTATAATATACTTATTAAAACAATACATTTTTCATATGAAATATTACATGTCAAGTGTAGTCTAAATCTCTTTAGGTGTTGTGTCTCTGCAATGGAGAAGAGAAATTAAAAAATAATAACAACTATTTACTTAGTTCTGCCACCACTATGTGATGTAATGACTTGTTTACTATGCTTAAAGTAGTAAAAGGTAATATATAAAGCTTAACCGTCATTTAAATTTTCATTTAATAGTAATGTAGAGCAAGTGAATATAATCAACTTTCACATATAAATTAGTAATGAAATCAGAAAAGAAAGCATTAAAAAAACTTTCCACAAGATGTCCTCAAGGCTGTCTGTGAAGCTTATTTTCAGTCACCTCCATATTAGGTGCGTGGCCTAAGCTGTGTTCACAATACAGATAAGACCACTGTCAAATTACCTCATTCCGGCACCCTGCTGAGCCGAAACAGCTGCTTAGAGATCTTATCTGACTTCTTCATTCACATGGCCTCTGCTCTGTGCTCTGCGTTTACACCATGTCAGAATGTTCTAGAGAAGGAGATGACCGCTCAGTGCAATGTGGTTCCATCAGTTTACATAGGTGAATGGAGTCTGGAGTGGCCAGACATACTGGAGACAGGGGGATGGTTGTTGTTGGGGGGTGGACATGCTTGGGACTGGGGAGGGCTTATTGCATTGTGGGGAGAGCTTGAAGTCTGTGGGGGTAGACTTGAAGGAGTCTGGGGTGGCTGGGCATGCTGGAGACTGGGGGCCAGGCCTATTGGATTCTGGAGCTCACTCGTAGGAGTGTGAGCATAAATGACCAGCTGTGACATTTACACCCAAGCTTCAAAACAAACACATCGCTGGTCAGTGGCCTCCACACACACAGAAAGATGATATCTAGGTAGCCCTGCAAAATGCCGACAGGGTGTAAATTATAAACTGTCAGCATATTGCAGCCTAGATACACACAGAGATTTTATAAAAAAGCCTGGTCAACCCCTTTAACATGGACTTATCTGTCACATGTATTTAATTAATTTCATACTATACTAGCTATTGAATTCATTCTACGCCCGAATGGTGAGCATTTTTATTTCCACATTTTTAATTTTATTGAAGCATTACCTGAAAAGGAAATGTATTTATTGTGCAAAAATTTCTCTGTAAACCACATTTTTGGTGTAAACTCTGTGATCTTTAAGTTGCTTTGTTGGTGTGGGACTTTGTATCTTGGGTCTCCTTTATCTATTCCTCCCCTAGATGCTTTCCTCTCCTTTATTTAAATTTGCGCCGTTGCCACCATTATACTTGTGGCTGGCGCGTGTACAGGGCTATGTAGACATTATAGTTGAATCCTTCAACAAAACATTGCGAGAGTCAGTACGTGCATACCGCAGTCTCCGCAACCATTTTGTTGAAGACACTCTCTGTGAGTATCATCTGAAACAAACTGGTGACTGTTTATATTAGCAGAGACAGTGTCTTCAATAAAACTGTGCTGGAGTTTGCGTTATGCACATGCCCTGACTCTGGTTCAAGTATGTTGTGTAATTCAACCACAATGTGAACATAGCATTGCACATGTGCTGGCCATCTTGGCTTCGATGGAAGGACTTGTTTATATCTATTCCTTCCTGGTCTGCTTTCTTCCCATTTATCTAAATGTTGTGCCGTCGCCACCACTGTTATACCTATTGCTGTCTTAAGCGCAGTGCTATGTTCACATTGTAAGGCCCCTTTCACATAAGCGGTTTGCGCTGATCGCGGCAGTCGCGGTGAAAAAAACGCAACTGCCGCGATTACCGCATAGCGGCCGCACTTGCGGTTCATGTCTATGGGGCTTGCGGCAAGTGCGGTTTCGGCACTTGCGGCAGGTGCGGCTGCGAAAAAAAACACGGCATACCGCACACTTACCGCAAGCCCATAGACATTGTATGGGGCTTGCCGCAAGTGAACCGCAAGTGCGGCCATTATGCGTAATCGCGGCAGTTGCGTTTTTTCACCACAACTGCTGCGATCAGCAAACACCGCTGATGTGAAAGCAGCCTAATTGAATCCTTAAATAAAATGGTACCAGAGTGAAGACGTGCACATACCTCGATCTCCTGACATTTTTTTGAAGACACTGTCTCTGCAAATATCTGAAACAAACTGGTGACTGGTGATATTTTCAGAGCCAGTGTCCTCAATAAAATGACACTAGAGTTCATGGTATGCACACTCGCTGACTCCAATGCCATTTTATTTAAGAATTCAATTACAACGTGAACATAACACTGTGCATGCACCATCCATCCCGGTTTTGGACAGAATGACTTATTCAGCATGATATTATAGATTATCGGTTACTCTTGATAAGGGTCTAGTTGTCCATTGCAACCAATCAGAGCTCAGCTTTCACTTTACCTCAGCTTCAATTTTGAAAGCTGCACTCTGGTTGCTATAGGCGACTAGAACGATCTTACTGTGAGGCGATTTTTCAGTAATGAAGCCCTAATTTCTTCTGCAGGTGTAAGATGCTATGTGTTTAAGGCTGCCTTCAGACTTGCAGATGCATCTGCAGCGTTTTGCAGATGCATCTGCAAGCATCTGCATGCAGACCGCGGCCCCTATGTTTATAATGGAGCGCACGGCGGTCTGCAGATGCTTGCAGACCGCCTGCTCTCTCATTGCCCGCCATTAGTGATTTGTGCGCACGCGGATGCCTGCGCACAAATCACACACTCCCGCCCGCACCAGGGACGCAACATCTCAGGGACAACCCCGAACCCGAAAAAAACATGGTGTGAAGCCGGCCTTAGTATGATTTAACCCCAGACCCCAGCACTGGAAGACTGCAGTGCTAACCACTGAGCCACAGTGCTACAAAAGTAACCTAACATAATAGTTGCAGAAATGCTGCAGAAAATCTGCAACATAGAAAACTCACCAAAATCTCATTGTCAGAATGTAGCCATATGGTGCAAAAAATATTGTGAAGTGAATAACTCTAATATTATAGCAATGTATAGTAATAGTATAATAGAAAAGCTCCCCTAGCGTCCTACTCTGTACCATAAATGCATTAAAGCACCACTCCAGCATTTTGGTAATTTTTCAGCACTGGAGAGATTCTTTAAATCTAAGTCCCTGGGCTTGGTCTTATACTCAACCTCCAGTGCTGTCAGCCTTCTCCGGTGTCGCTCGGCTTCCACAGCACCATCTTGTGCTTGTGATTTTTAACTGGCCCAAAGTCAGAAGTTGCATAACAATCTCTTAATGAATCTCTATGAGACCAAAACAAGGCTCTCATAGATTTTCATTGACTTGTGACCTCAGGTCACAAACTGCTGGACACCATCCGGAGCGATGCTAGAAAAAGTTGAATGTAAGTACCAGAGAAAAAAACTGCTTGGATGGTGCTTTAATAGCCTAGAATAGTATTAGCCTAACAAAGAGGTAAATATAGAGGAACCATATAACAGAATCACAGCCTATGATACTCCTTCCCAACAAAATATATGAAACCAGTACAAATCTTTATTAAACAATTATTAAAAGGACCAACATTAAATACAATATGAAGAACCTGCAGATTAAGGTAAAGCTTGTGCCAACAGCGACAAAGTTTAACCCTGGCAGTGATCCTTAACATTGGACTCAATGGAGGAAGTTGCTTGTAACATCGCTGTTGCGGTGTCAGACAGGGCGATTCAGGCAGATCACCTGAGCAACATTGCCAGGTTTCAGGACGTTGTCCTGAAACCAGGCGATGTTGCTGAAGCAACTATCGCCGTTGATATCACCCTGTTACACGGGGCAACTCTCCAGCGATGTCACTTCAAAATGGCAACGCCCCTGAGTTGCCGGCGATGTTGCCTGATATGTTTCCCTGTGTAATTGTACCTTCAAGGATCGCTGCCAGGGTTGAATTTAACCTTGGCAGCGATAGTTGCTTTCAAAATCGCCGCTGCGTTTCTGGCGATGTCTCCTCGTCTGACAGTTCAGCAGCGATTTTGGCCAGCGGCTAAAAACATGCGTGCTGCCGTCAATTGCCGGCGATATTGCCGGAGATGTTTCCCTGTGTGACGGTACCTTAAAATAAAACAAGATAAAAAATGTGGTAGTCAGTAAGGGTACCTTTTTTCAGACAAAGCAGAGTGAAAAAATGATGGAATCACTCAATTCTGAGGAAATAATTATGGAATCACCCGGTAAATTTTCATTCCCAAAATTAACACCTGCATCAAATAAGATAAACTCGTTAGTCTGCATCTAAAAAGGAGTGATCACACCTTGGAGAGCTGTTGCACCAAGTGGACTGACATGAATCATGGCTCTAACACGAGAGATGTCAATTGAAACAAAGGAGAGGATTATTAAACTCTTAAAGAGGGGTAAATCAACACGCAATGTTGCAAAAGATGTTGGTTGTTCACAGTCAGCTGTGTCTAAAATCTGGTCCAAATACTAACAACATGGGAAGGTTGTTAAATGGAAACATACTAGTAGACCAAGGAAGACATCAAAGCGTCAAGACCAGAAACATAAAGAAATATGTCTCCAAAACAGGAAATGCATAACAAAACAAATAAGGAACGAATAGGAGGAAACTGGAGTCAATGTCTGTGACCGAACTGTAAGAAACCTAAAGGAAATGGGATGTAAATACAGAAAATCTAAACAAAAGCCATCATTAACTTCTAAACAGAAAAAAAACAAGATTACAATGGGCTAAGGAATAGAAGTCGTGGACTGTGGATTACTGGATGAAAGTCATATTCAGTGATGAATCGCAAATCTGCATTGGGCAAGATGATGATGCTGGAACTTTTGTTTGGTGTCGTTATAAACATGACTGCCTGAAGAGAACATGCAGATTTCCACAATCATTGATGACATGGGGCTACATGTCAGGTAAAGGCACTGGGGAGATGGCTGTCATTAGATCTTCAATAAATGCCCAAGTTTATATTGATATTTTGGACACTTTTCTTATCCCATCAATTGAAAGGATGTTTGGGGATGAGAAAATCATTTTTCAAGATGATAATGCATCCTGCCATGGAACAAAAACTGTGTAGAACATTCCTTGAAAGAAGACACATAAGGTCAATGTCATGGCCTGCAAATAGTCCAGATCTCAATCCAATTGAAAATCTTTGGTGGAAGTTGAAGAATTTGGTCCATGACTAGGCACCAACCTGCAAAGCTGATCTGGCAACAGCAATCAGAGAAAGTTGGAGCCAGATTGATGAAGAGTACTGTTTGTCACTCATTAAGTCCATGCCTCAGAGACTTCAAGTTTATTATTAAAGCCAGAGGTGGTGCAACAAAATACTATTGATGTATTGGAAAGTTCTTTTGTGTGTTTGTTATTCATGATTACATAATTTTTTCCTCAGAATTGAGTGATTCCATAATTTTTTCCCTCTGCTTAGTCTGAAAAAAATTACCCTTACTGACTACCACATTTTTTATCTTGATTTCTTAAAGGGTTTCTTAAAGCCATAAAGTTGCCATTTGAAATGAATTTAGTTTTGTGCCATGTCTGTGATCTGCTTTTTTTCTACAACATTAAACAATTGAATGAACATCCTCTGAGCATGGTGATTCCATAATTTTTGCCAAGGGTTGTAAAATCTTTGGTTTTCCTGCAGACATGTAATGTGTGTATCTGCTGAGCAAATGATCAAATGTTCTTATAATCACATAGAAATATCTCAGACTGCACACACTACACATGTCTCAGATACCCACAATGACATGCAACAAAAATCTCTCCTCCTCCTCTCTCCCTTCTCTGTCTGCAGTGAATGAGTCACACAACAGACAGATCAGAGAGGAGGCAGGACAGTGTCATGAAGGATGAATATTCAGTCATTGAGTGGGAGTGGGCAGCAGAGAAATCACTGTGAGTGAGAGAGGGAATCTTTTATTTTGAAGTTTACAGAAGATAGGAGGGAAATATAAATAATAGAAATACTTAAATAGAGAGAGCTTAGAGAAAGAAATTAGAAAATGATAGCAGTTACACATGGATTTTTGGCCTGACAGTTTTCCTTTATAGGAAATAACAAATTTGTGAACATATATTGTATTTAAAAGAAATCACATGATCTGCTAGATATAAGAAAAAAGAATAATGATGATCTATTGCTCATCCATAAAAAAATGTATGCCCAAAAGTAATTAATCATATAGATCCCTCATAGTGGAGTAAAAAATATGTACTAGTGGGGCAAGAACAGGTAAGTACAAATGTCCACATGCAATAAACGGTCCTGCAAGTGTAGTTATATACAGTATATCAAATAACATGTATTAGAACATGTAAGTACAGGCAGCCCCCAGAGATTAAGCTGACCTCCAAGCTTAAGTAATATATAAATAGCATGTATTGTATCAGGTAAGTACAAGGGTACACAGAAAATTAACTGTCCTCTGAGTGTAATATATACAAAGAATAGAACTATAGGAATCAGATCAATATATATTGAAATCACAGAGAAAGATGATTATAAAAAGTAGCATTGAGACACACAAAACACATTGAAGCATAATAAAGAGATGTTACCACCAGGCTCTCTGATGCTTGTTTCACTGTCAAAAGCTTCTTCATAGAGATACATCTAGCATACTCACCATACTTTTTTTTACTCCAGTAGGAGTGGTCTATATGATTAATTAGTTTGGGCTATCTATTTTCTTTATGGTTGAGCAATAGATCTTGATTCATCATACTTTTTTGTTATATCTAGGGGATCATGTGATTTCTTTTAATACACCTGTGAACATATATTGTACAGGGTGGACTATTTATATAGATACACCTAAATAAATAGAGTTGGATCCAAAATGGCCAACTTCAAATTGACCGCCATGGTCACCACCTATCTGGAAAGGTTTTCTCCTTCTCATATACTAATGTGCCACAAACTGGAAGTTGATATCACCAACCGTTCCCATTTTATTTAGGTGCATCCATATAAATATCCCACCTTATAAATGGCCCACGCTGTATTTATATGCTAATAATATTATGCATCATCACTGTTTACATTTTGTTGCTGCTGCCACCAGCTTTATCTTAATCTGCAAGTTTTCCCATTGTTTTCTATCACGTCAAAAATCCATATGTAACTGAAATAATTATTCAATACCTCTGGTGAAGCTCTTTCTTTTCATGTATTTATTTCATTTATACTCCCCCGTATCCTCTGTAAACTGCAAATAAAGAGATTCATTCTGTCAATCACAGTGAGTGATCACTTCTCTCCTCCCAGGGAATTAATATTTATTTAGTGACATCCCTGCACTGCACACAAGAAAAGTTCAGTAGAAATCACTCACATGGGAGAGGGCAGTATCCTTCTGTCTGCTCTCCTTGTATGGAGCAAAACAAATGTTAACACAAACACATAGAATCTCTCACAGACAGCACGGCTTGTGCTCAGAGCAATAAATGGAGGAGACTGCATTCTCTGATACATAGGCTAGGTATGTGCCTACAGTCTCTTTCCCCCCTTATCCTCAGAAGCACCACAAGAAAATGAAAAGAGACCCAGTGCACAGGGGGAGGTGTATGTAGTAGGTACAGGTGCATCTCAATGAATTAGAATATTAGAATAAGTACATTTTTTTCATTAATTCAATACAAAAGTGAAACTCACATATTATATAGTCATTACAAACAGAGTGATCTATTTCAAGTGTTTATTTATGTTAATGTTGATGATTATTGCTTACAGCCAATGAAAACCCAAAGGTCATTATCTCAGAAAATTAAAGTAGATAGGATGAAGGGTTTAAAACTGTGCTGCAGTATTCCATGAGATATCAAAGGGTGAATATAATATTGATTTATTAGGCAACGCGTTTCAGGACTCCCTGAAACACCCTGAAACATGGCAAATTACATTGATTTTTGATGATATTCGAATTCATTGAGATGCACTACTATATACCAGGATGGGGGCATATACATCAGGATGGGGACCATGTATACCAGGATGGGGAACCTATATACGAGGATGCAATATGATAATGATTTGTCCTGAGAAAGGGGCCAGGTAGCCCTGAAATGCGTTGACTAATAAAGCAATATTATATTCACCCTTTGTCTCGTGGAATATGGCAGCACAGTTTTTAACCCTTCATCCTCCCTACCTTATATGCACCATGCTGGCGACTGCTGCAGGCGTGAAATGCTTTTATAGTGGTTGTGACTCTCACAACAACGCAAGGTGAAACCTCTGATACCTATTTAGGTAATATTTTATCTCTCAGACCCTTCATCCTCCCTACTTTAATTTTCTGAGATAATGACCATTGGGATTTCATTGGCTGTAACCATAATCATCAACATTAACAGAAATAAACACTTGAGAGCTCGATGTCATGGATCGCCAGGATCCAGGCGGTGAGGATGCTGTGGCTCCCTAAAATCCTGTATCTCTTCAGATGCATCCCAGTCCACTTTCCCAAAAAGCTGATCCTACGCCTACAGCGCATGATCTCCAGATGTGTATGGGGGACCGCGCCGGCTAGAGTTAGGGGATCCCTTATATACCATCACCTGACGAGGGGCGGGATGGGAGTGCCGGATGTGGAGAAATACCGAAGGGCGGTGGTCTTAGAGGCAGCGGGGAAGTGGTGGCACGACGAAGACTCACAGGGATGGAAGCAGATAGAACAGAGTTCGCTGAGGGGGGGATCCCTACGATCTCTCCTCGCGGCAAACTCAGTGGCTCCCTTGCTGGATACTGATTTTCTCCAAACAATCCTTGAACTACTGACAGTACACCGCTCAGTACGAGGGGAATGGACCAAGATCCCTCCTGGAGACTTTCCTTTGGAGGCGTTCTGCTGGCTGATCCCTACCTTCTCGATGACATCATGGAGACACGTGGGCCCCAAGACCCTTGCGGATCTTCTTCGGGGCTGCAGAGGGCTCACGGTGGAGGAATTATTGGCCAAATACCCTGACCTCAGGGCCACTTTTCTACACTTCCATCAGATTGTGCACTTTATGCGCTCCCCCGCTTTCTCTCATGACTTGGGCACCCCGGGGACTCCCTCGGCATTTAGACGTTCCTTGATAGTGGTACCTAGACCACCAAAATCATTATCGGCTCTGTACTCAGACTTGATTGACAGAGATGCCCCCCCGAGACTATCATACACAATCAAATGGGAACAAGACCTCTCATTCAGGGCAAGCGAGGAGGATTGGGAAGACGCTATACATTGTATCAGGGAGGCATCTAGGTGCTTGAATCATGTTGAACTGCTCAAAAAAATACATTTGCGCTGGTACACCAGCCCGACAAAACTGGCGAGCTTTGGCAGAGGTGCTTCCCCGCTATGCTGGAAGCAGTGTGGTATGCGGGGAGACTTGTCCCACATGTGGTGGGGTTGCCCGGAGGTGGCACGGTTCTGGCTGCTAGTATCGGGGCTCTTAGACTCGGTTACTGAGACGAAGATCCCTTTGGAGCCGCAGGTTGCTGTCCTCCATGTGGGGGTTATGGCATTCCCTCCGGTGATACATCGAGTGGTGACATACATATTGACGGCAGCCAGGGTCTGTGTCGCCTCTAGGTGGAAACAACCCTCCCTTCCGACGTTGAGTGATCTTGCTGACAAGATAAATCTGATTTTTTACAACGAGTACTACCTAGCACTAGATCGAGGCGAGCGGAGGTATGTGTCCGAGGCCTGGGACTTATGGGGAGCACACCCGCTGGCTCGGCGACCTCCGCTGTAGGCCTGGAGGGGTTGCTTTTGGAATCCCCCTTCGAGATGAGGGTGGAGCGGATCCGGGGGCGGACCAGCTTACTCCTTTACTCTCTTACCCTCCTATACCCCCCTTACTTACCCCTGTCTACTCTTTATTTTTGATTTCTCTTCTATCCTTCTCCCTCTCTACTCTAAAGTATCCCGGTGCTCCTGTTATTCCTCCTCACCCCTCTCCTTCTCCTTATTTCTCTACAATTTACCCAGGATTATAGTAAATTATGCACCAGACTGTCAGGTCCATGACCACTCGCTTGGCAGAGATCTTTATGCATGTGACTCCTATCCAATACACCAATTGCATAACCGGCTATGAGTTGATCTATATGGACTTAGCCTTACAATTTACATCAGAAGCCTCTACCATCGAAGATCCATACAAGGCACGAACTACAACGGACAAAACTTTCAACATCAAACATTTCAGTATCAAAGATCGTCTTAATACGGACTGCAACTGCTCTGTTTATACCAAACTCTCTGAACTCCATAACATTTGGAGTTACATATAACGAGCATAATACATACAAAAAAAGAACTGTCCTGACTGATGTTCTTGAAACATCCCTGGGAATACCTTCTTCTTCTTTCTTTACTCTGCCACTTACCCTCCCATCCTCCCCTCTTTCCGTCTTTATGTATGATAATGCATTTATTATATGTCTGTGTCATATATGATACAGTCTATATAGAGTCTAATGCATGGGTATAATGAGACACATGAGACATACGCTTCTTAAGCAGCTCTTGTATTGCTTCATACAAGTTAGTGCATCAACAGGATAACATAAATGTAGTTGCAGAGTGCAAGGCAAACAACCAAGGACATCAGAGCATTAAAGCATAGCACAAGTCATTCAGAGTCCATTACTTTCCTGTCAGATGTTGCTGGCAAACAGGATGATTCCAGGCAGAGTGAATCCAGGCTTCAGAGAGCAAGACACAAACTGGTTGCAGACCTGATTCTGGAGCACAGGTTAACCAGCTGAAGTAGTTTAAAAGGGCAATTGGCAAGAAACAGGGCAGGGACATCAAAGCTGAGGACTCCATATTGTTTGAGGGCAAGAGTCAATGCACAGGACAGGAAACAAGATGGCCGACGACAAGCTGAGAACTCCATATTGGTTGAGGGCAAAAGTCATTACACATGACAGGAAACAAGATGGCCGACAAAATACACTAAATGCAAACATAACAACAGATATAGCAAAAAAGACTGAAAACCTTACAGTCTGTCTTGTTGTATGTACGAGAAACTGTTAATAAAAAATTACTTATGAGAGAAATAAACACTTGAAATAGATCACTCCGTTTGTAAAGTGTATTGACTCTATATAATATATCCATTTCACTTTTTGTATTGAATTACTGAAATAAATTAACTTTTTGATGATATTCTAATTCATTGAGATGCACTAGTATGTACCATCTTCATACTATATAGGCAATGTCAAGTTATTTTTCACACTGCTGAATAATTATGCAATTTTGTGGTGATATTGCCAGCATTGATCAAATCCCAATTACTTACCAGGAACTATACGTATCTTGTGATTTTTACACTAAATAGATAGTAGTGCATACCATATTGCCATGTTTCAAGGCGTTTCTGGGAGGCCTGAAACACGTTGACTAATAAATCAATATTATATTCACTCTGTGATGTCTCGTGGAATATGGCAGCGCAGTTTTTGACTCCTCATCCTCCCTACTTTAATTTTTTGGAATAATGACCTTTGGGTTTTCATTGGCTGTAAGCCATAATCATCAACATTTACAGAAATAAACACTTCAAATAGATCACTCTGTTTGTAATGACTCCATATAATATATGGATTTCATATTTTACATTGAATTACTTAACTAAATTAACTTTTCAGTTATATTCTAATTCATTGAGATGCACTAGTACATAAAAAAGTGCTCAATCTCTTTTGTCTTGCAGCCCCATCACTTCTCAGTGGCCTTTACATGCCAACATACAAGAGCCTATAATAAGTAGCAATACTATGCCTATAATCCACTCTGAAACTGAATATTTTACAGTTGGATGGTGCTCCCTTTGCTTTACCCTTAGTCTAAATAATATAAAATTGTTATATAAAGTACTGGTAAACTGCTTATACATTCATGTAGTTTCATTAAGAAAACTCTAGCCTATGGTGTCTGACCTGTTCACAGCCCGACATATATTGCCATGTATATTTAGGTGGGTTAAAATATGTACTTACAAACTGATATCATGAGCCATAACCTGCCAGCAATGCTCATATGTATAAATGTATTTCTCCAAAATAATAATTGTACTATTATCAAACCTTGTTAAATAGCTGAACTCCAAAAAACCAAGCAAAAAATGTTAAGACAAAGAACATGAGGGTTACGAAGAAGGAGAAGGTTTTAGTGAATTATTGATAATAATTATGAAACCTCTCTTAGGCACTGGAGTAATTGCATAGTCTTGAACGTCCATTAGTCTTAGAAATAGAAGACTTGTAACGTAAGACATTGTTAGCATCCCTGGAAAAGGTTCTGTGGCTCGTATTAATTACTTGCTGTGCTCACTCAGGGAAGACACCAGCACATACAGTAGTAAGTATACCCCAAAGACTATGTATTTCCACTTCTTGCTGCTGCTGTATCACTTCTAGAAGAAATTCTGGTATGCACCAAGTTTTCTTTTGTGAGAAAGCTTTTTGTATTGGTTGCATTAATTAGTGGGCTCTTGAGATTCTGTTTGTACAAATTGTAACATTATAGCAGCATTCGACGACGCTCGATAATGCACAGCTTCATGGAATGTGCACTTGACATTTTTGTAGTGTCCTTTCGAGGTCTGTTTACAAAAAAAAAAACTAAAAAAATCACTCAAAAATGCTTCACAAACCCTACCTTTTCATTTATATTGTAACACCATTTGCTGATCATATGTGCTGTCATTTGACCATTTTTCTTCTTCAGTTTTCAAAAAATGTGTGGTGTGAGAAAAGAGAATGCATGTCACTTTGAAGCTGCCCTTTAAGGAAAATGCTCCAAACTAGGCACTGTCCAATCAAAAGCCGGTAAATAAATGCCTTAGGAAAAAAAAACTCTGGAAATATACTTAAAAATGTTTTCAAAACTGCTTCAGGAAACGAAAACTCCTAGAAAAACTTCCCGAAGAAGGAGAATATATTTTTGAAGCAATTTCCACTAAAAGTCTTGTTTTTAAACTCCATCAAAAAAACTCCATGTGCTCATATTATTTAAGATTCATGCATAGAAATGAAAGCTGGACACTGACCTGTTAACAGCGTTACTTGTATTCTCCTGTAGCGGTTTTGTGCTGTGGAATATCCTGTTGCTCAGCCAGAGTTCAAGACATTAAATCCAAAAAGAAAGATGGCGGCACTCAGCATTCCAATTTTGCAGCTGGTTAATTTAATGCAAAAATTACAGCAGCAGGTGCATGATACAGGGAGGGAGGTGCTAGCACCTCCCTCCCTGTATCATGCACCTGCTGCTGTAATTTTGCATTAAATTAACCAGCTGCAAAATTGGAATGATGATTGCCGCCATCTTTCTTTATGGATTTCATATTATTTAAGTGTAACTGTTGTTTTATTTTATTTCATAAATCAATAGTACATATGAAAATAAGCAACTTTGTAATGTATCTTATCAGACAAATTTGCTTCTTTCTCTACCAGAATTGATCAGTTATTATCAAAATTCTCTGTTCTGATGTAAAATTTGTATTCAGAGAAGACTTTCCCATTACTGAGATAGGAGATGGGCTTTGTTACTGATGAGATTCTATGTAGATAGAAGAGAAAGGAGGGGGCGTCACTCTGCCTACAGCTACTCTCTGTGCATCTAGCTCCTCCCTCTGCATCTAGCTCCTCCCTCTGCCACTCCTCTTCTATCTACATAGAATCTCATGAGAAACAGCTGCCATCTCCTATCTCCGTAATGGGAAAGTCTTCACTGAATACAGATTTTACTTCAAAATTGAGAATTTTGATAATGTCTGATCAACTCTGGTAGAGAAAGGATCACATTTGTTTGATAAGATATATTACAAAAGTTGCTTATTTTCATGTGTACTATTGATTTATGAAATAAAAATTAAACAACAGTTACACTTTAAGACTATGTGCACACAGAGTTTTTAACCCCTTAAGGACCGAGTCACTTTGCAGCTTAATGACCAGACCATTTTTTGCAATTCTGACCAGTGTCACTTTATGAGGTTATAACTCTGGAACGCTTCAATGGATCCTAGGATTCTGAGATTGTTTTTATGTGACATATTGGGCTTCATGTTAGTGGTAAATTTAGGATGACATTTTTTGCATTTATTTGTGAAAAAATTGTAAATTTGGAAAAAAATTAGAAAAGTTTGCAATTTTCAGGATTTTAATTTTTATTCCATCAAACCAGAGAGTAATATCACACAAAATAATTAAGAATAACATTTCCCACATGTCTACATTACATCAGCACAATTTTGGAAACAAACTTTTTCTTTGTTAGGAAGTTAGAAGGGTTCAAAATTCATCAGCAATTTCTCATTTTTCCATCAAAATTTACAAAGCCACTTTTTTCGTGACACATCACATTTGAAGTCCCTTTGAGTGGCCTATGTAACAGAAAACACCTAAAAGTGACACCATTCCAAAAATAGCACCCCTCAGACTACTTAAAACCACATTCATGAAGAGTATTAACCCTTCAGGTGCTTAACAGGACCTAAGGCAATGTGAAAGGAAAAAAATTAACATTTAACTTTTTCCAACAAAAATGTTGCTTTAACCTCAAATTTTGCATTTTCACAAGGGAAACGAGAGCAAGTGGACTGTAATATTTGTTGGCTGTTTCTCCTGAATACACCGATACCTTGTATGTGGTCATAAACCACTGTTTGGGTGCACAGTAGGGCTCTGAAGGAAAGGAGGGCAATTTGACTTTTTGAATGGAAAATTAGCTCCAATCGTTAGCGGACACCATGTCGCATATGGAGAGCCCCTGTGTGCCTAAACATTGGAGCTCCCCCACAAATGACCCCATTTTGGAAACTAGACCCCCCAAGGAACTTATCTAGATGCATAGTGAGCACTTTGAACCCCCAGGTGCTTCCCAAATTGATCCGTAAACATGAAAAAGTACTTTTGTTTTCACAATAATGTTCTTTTAGCCTCAATTTTTTCATTTTCACATGGGCAACAGGATAAAATAGATCCTAAAATCTGTTGGGCAATTTCTCCTGAGTGCACCGATACCTCATATGTGGTCATAAACCACTGTTTGGGCGCACTATAGGACCCGGAAGGGAAGAAGCGCCATTTGACGCTTCAAGTGGAAAATTAGCTGAAATCGTTAGTGAACACCATGTCGCATTTGGAGATTCCCTGATCTGCATAAACAATGGAGCTCCCCCACAAGTGACCCCATTTTGGAAACTAGACCCTCCAAAGAACCTATATAGATGGGTGGTGAGCACCTTGAGTCCCCAGGTGCTTCATAGAATTTTAAAAAGTTGGGCTGTGAAAATTAAAAAGTCCTTATTTTTTTCACAAAAATGTTCTTTTAGCCTTAATTTTTTTTAATTCTAACAGGGCGAGAGGATAAAATGGATCCCAAAATTTGTTGGGGAATTTGTCGTAAGTACACCAATACCTTATATGTGGGGGAAAACTACTGTTTGGATGCACGGCAAGGCTCTGAAGGGACGGAGTGACATTTTGAAATGCAGATTTTGATGGAGTGGTCTATTGGTGTCATGCCACATTTGGAGAGCTCCACTGTGCCGAAACAGTGAAAAACCCCCACAAGTGACCCCATTTTGAAAACTAGACCCACAAGGAATTTATTTGGATGTGCGGTGAGCACCTTGAATTCCCAGGTGCATCACAGATTTTTGTATAATTGAGATGTGAAAATGGAAATATGGAGGCTAAAACAACATTTTGGGGATAAAAAAAGGATTTTTTCTTTTTCACACAGGCATCGTGATAAAATGGACTCTAAAATACGTTGGGCAATTTCTCCTGAGTATGTTGATACTCCATATGTGGTGGGAAAACAATTTTTAGGCACAAAGGAAGGAGTGACGTTATTTAGTGGTGACCTGGTATGTGAATTTTAGGCTATGCGCAGACGCTGCAGATTTCCACACTTTTGTTCCTGCATAGTTTTGACAATTCCGCAGTATAGCACCTTCCCTGAACAGTGTATGGGAAATCAGAAGTGCTGTGCCCATGCTGCGGATTTATCTGGAGCAGAAATGGCACGCATTTTGCTACGGAGAAATCTGCAGCATGTCAGTTTTTTTAGCATATTTTGCCATGATTTTCACCCATAGAACTCATTGACCGCTCCTCTGCAAATGCGTAGCACTGTTCACACAGTATTTGTGTATTTAGCATAGATTTTGCACTGATGATAATGGCCTCCGCTGTATTTTTGGTCACCAGCACAGGTACAGCAGGCAGGTACAGGTTGCCACCCACCCCCAGCTGCCTAGTTTTACCTGGTCTTCATGAGATCAGTGAGAGCTTTGTGATGTTTATTTACCATTGACTTAGAGATTCCTAATGGCCGGGTCTAACATTGGCCCGACATTATGAACCTCGGGCTTAGTGCCAGCTGCTAATACAAAGCTGCTATTAACCCTGTTATTACTCAGTTTGCCACCGGCACCACGGCAACCTCTAATGAATGCGCCATTACCTGGAGTGGCTGTGGGCTGCAATTTGTAGCACGGAGAGCCCAGAACGCTTGGGCCGCTCCACGCTGTGGATTCCAGCTCCCGGCTGTCTAGTTTTACCATATTTTTAGTTTCCATCCAGGTATAACTAGGCAGCTGGGAGCTGGAATGGCGCATTCATTAGAAGTTTCCCTGGTGCCGGTGGCAAACTGGGAAATAGGGTTAAATCCAGCTTTGTATTGGCAGCTGGCACTAAGCCCGAGGTTCATAATGCCGGGCCAATGTTAGACCCGGCCATTAGGAATCTCTAAGTCAATGGTAAATAATCATGACAAAGCTCTCACTGATCTCAGGGAGACCCGTCGAGGGAAACACTGCAGGCAGCTGGCTAAAGCGCTCAAACACAATGAAATCCATGGTGCATTGCCCGCTTGGAATTTGAATATGCAAATTAAAGGGAACCAACCACCCCAAATGACCCCCCCGGACTGTTAATATGTGTCCCTACACCCAGCACACACATTTGGGTCAATCGTTTTTGCTAAAAAAACTGTTTAGTAGAAGCTAAGATATATGTTTATAAAGTTTAATAACTTCTGACAATTGGGTGTTACCTAGCTTTGTCCACGTGCAGTGTTCGTGCTTGTCATCTTTCTCTCCCCCTCCCCTCTCACTTTCTAAGAGCCTGGCCGCGTCATGAAAGGGGTGGGGCTAAACTGCGTCATGAAAGGGGGCGGGGCTCGCCGCGATTTAGCCCCACCCCCTTTCATGACGCGGCCAGGCTCTTAGAAAGTGAGAGGGGAGGGGGAGAGGAAGATGACAAGCACGAACACTGCACGTGGACAAAGCTAGGTAACACCCAATCGTCAGAAGTTATTAAACTTTAAGGGTATGTCGCACGCGTCAATATCGCTGTCAATATCGCTCGTACGTCACGGATTTTCAGTCGCTCGAGCGACATAAAAGTGACGCAGGAGCGACATTGAAGCGTGTGACCAAGCGATGCAACCAGCGACATGTCGCTGATCGCCGATCGCAGGTTTCACTGCCAGATGTAAAACCTGTCGCTCATCGCTCAGTAGACCTTGTGCATCGCTGCGTGTGACACTAAACTCAGCGACGTATTTTCTATTTTGCCAACGTACAAGCGACTAAATAAAATCGCTCGCAAGATGGCGACATCACCGCATCGTTGGGTCATATTGACGCGTGTGACATCTTACCTGCGATAATTCCACATCGCTCAGGCGATTAATAATTTGTGACGCATGAGCGATATTGCGGGCGACATTGACACGTGTGACAGGCCCTTAATAAACATATATCTTAGCTTCTACTAAACAGTTTTTTTTAGCAAAAACGATTGCCCCAAATGTGTGTGCTGGGTGTAGGGACACATATTAACAGTCCGGGGGCGTCATTTGGGGTGGTTGGTTCCCTTTAAGTCTGTGGAGCCTCATTTAGGAGTCTAAAACACGGGACTAGCCAGATATCCCTCCTGTGTTTGAGACTCTTAAACGAGGCTCCACGGACTCCATTTGCCTATTCAATGGTAAATAAGACACAACACACCGTGAAAAAATCATTTTATTATACCAAAAAACACAAACATATATTTGGACTCCATCTTTATTACCCCCACATGCCCTCCGACATAGTCCACAACAATGGTCCCACGAGACTGCAGCAAAGGATCAAAGGTCCTTTTGCTGCAGTTTCTGGGGGGTCACACTGATGCTGCACTGTATGGCAATGATCTGCCATACACTGCATATGTCAGTGCTGCAAACCCAGTGGTCCGATCACTGTGGGGAGAGGTGAGTGACCCTGCACTCCCTCTCCCCAGACCCTAAGTGCTGTGATTGTAAGATCACAGCACTTAGGGGGCGACACAGAGCCAGGGACAGCGACCACACAGATCTCTGTCCCTGGCTGTGAGATCGCTCCTCTCAGCCTCATCTCCTCCATGCAGGGGATAAGGCTGAGAGGAGCGGGGCAGAGCCGGCGGTCGGGCACCTGGGAGGAGAGCGGGCAGAGGAGGTGAGTGGACGGGAGGAGGAGAGTGGAGGGAGGAGGGACGAGGGCCGGGAGCAGAGGCAGGAGAGCAGGGAGAAGAGGGAGGAGAGCAGGGAGAGGAGGGAGGAAACTGGGAAGAGTAGGGAGGACAGCGGGGACATGAGAGCTGGAAGAGGAGGAAGGAGAACGTGGAGAGGAGACCATGAAGAGGAGGAGGAGAGCAGTGACCGGGCACATCAGTGGAGTGGCAGTGGGCACAGGCAGGGGATGATTGCAGGAGCAGGACCCAGCTGACAGCCCGGCTCCTGCAGTGATCGCGCAGGAAAATGCTCATATTCAGCACTTTCCTGCGCGATCATGATGTGATCAGTCAGTCAGATTGTCTGACCAATCACATCGCTCTGAGTGTGGTGACCAAGAAGGGACCCCACACCTCTTCCTCTGACCCTTAGCTGTCACTGACAGATGTCAGAATTGAACTGTCACTGTTTGTTTACAAGCAGCAACAGTTCAAAGCCATGACGAGTTTAGCCGTCATGGTGCGGGAACTAACACCTTTCCATGATGGCTAAACTCGTCATGGGTCGTAATGGAGTTAAAGGAGTTTTTGAAGTAAAAACTGCACCAAACTCACAAAATCATCATTGTTCACAAGTTGAGTATTTGGTCAGTATTTTACCTCAGTATTTGTAAGCCAAATCCAGGATTGGAACAATCAAAGGAAAACATAATAGAAAGACATCACCATTTCTGCACGTTTTACCCATTTTTGATTTTGGCTTGCAAACGCTGATGGAACATATTGAGAAAGACTGAAAGTGTGAAAGTGGCCTAAAAGTTACAATATGCTTTTAATGTGGACCTGACACTATGATTTTGGTGTTATTGGCCAAACACTTAATTTGTTTAGCGGGTTATATGATCGGGCTGTTGTAGTTTAACATGTCTGATCCTTTTATTATTGTTGTTTATCTGGAACATTCATGGCTTATCTAATAATTTCCTATGGGGTCATATTGTGACTTCAAATGGACGCATTGTGACCTGTGACTAATGTGACTGCAGCACAGAGTCCAATATGTTTCTGAAGGTGTTCTGTTTTCTCTCACTGGTCACAGGTTGCATGCAACTCACCTTACATACAGTTTATTGCAAAGTTGCATGTGACTGCGATGTGTGTGAAATTTGTTGCAGTTTCTTTAACGTAAAATCACAGTTCTAAAATAGTCAAGTGACCTCAGGTTACAGACAGATCACACAAATGTTTGTGGTCACGTGACTTGTCTGACAACTTTTGTCATGTGACACCTTTCACCATTTTACTTCTGCCATATTATCTTTTACAAGATCACACATAAACTTTGAGACACCTGGTGCAGTTCCTTATCACTGGTTATGTACCTACTTACCCTAATTTAAAATGTGTGTTTTCAAGTTTGTTTTCTTCTTCTTACAGGGATGCCCTCTGTTCCTTCCACTGCACTTATTTTCTTATCATTATTGGTCGCTGCCATATCAGGAGAAACACAAGTGCAATTTGCTGGACAAACAGAATTTTTTGTTAATGAAACTGCAACTACAGTTATACGTCTTGTGATTGAAAGGACGGGAGCCCCTGTTAATATCACTGCAATAGTCCTGGTAAGAGAACTTACTGGTATTACATAATGTGTGCAGAGTGCCCCAGGTACCTATTCACTATACCACTTTATAGTTTGTATTTGTAATGAGATATAAATATATACATATATGTATATTTTATATATATATTTAATAAATATGGATACAATTACCGTCTACTTTTTCATTTTATTTGCTTTGAATGTGCACATTTTTTTCCAAGTATGAGGGTGCACGGGACAGTAGTGGTGCATATTTTTGGAGAAAAAAATCTGCACCTCCACACAAAATGCGCACTTTTTGATGTGTATTTGGTACGTTGATTTGTGACTGAGTTTTCTACCTCAGTATTTCTAAATGGGTAAAAAAATGCAGTAGTGGTGATGTCTTTCTATGATACCTTTCTTCTAATTGCCCCACTCCTAGTTTTTGGCTTATGCCGTCTTCACACCACGGTTTTGAGATCTAGGGCTGTCCGGTGTGAACCGGATAGCCCTGGATTCGATTTTGGCCCCGTTGTTTCCCTATGGGGCCGGATAGGGCTATTTGCTATCTGGTTTTGTCCTGTCCGGGAGGATCTGTGCACGTTTGTTTTTTTTGCCCCGGACACAAAATTGCAGCTTGCAGCATTTTTGTGCCCGGAGCAAAAATCGGACCAAATCGGATCCTCCCGGATATGGTGCGATCCAGCGCCATCAACATGGGAGTCTATGGGCTCCAGATCACACTGGATGCAACAGAAAATCAGATCCGGCTGCTGGACGCCTGGATCAGCACCTGGAGAGCTCCCGACAGAAATTTCAGAACCTCGGCTAGCTCCCCGCAAGCCACGATCCTGAAATTTCAGGACTGGACAGCGGCAGCAGCCGCACAGTCCTGATTCCAGCAGGTTCTGTTTGTCTGGAGCTGTCAGGCTGTGTCCGGTGATTCCTGCAAAACACCGGACACATTCTGACACTACAAAACCATGGTGTGAAGGCGGCCTTACAAATATTGAGGTAAAAAACTCACCACATACTCAATGTGTGAATGTGGCCTTCATAACCAGCATAGAGGATGGGATTTATAGAAATCTCCTGCCCTATGTTTTAAATACACAACATGTGAACTTCTCTTGTGGGAACACCGTGTTTTGTGTGCTGATTTTCCCCATAAGCATGCATTAGATGCAAAAAAAAAAGCAAGGGAAAAATGCATGTAATCCACACAAAAATATATCAGTGAGTTTTTGTCAAAGCTAAATGTCAGGATGTATAAAAAACAAAGCAGTTTTGTTTAAAGCATGACACACCAAGAAGACACAAAATGCAGCGTAAAGAAACGTGAAAAACTGATAGAATAAAACGCAGGTAACCCTATTTATATAATACTAGAAATAGCCCCGATGCTATTGCATCGGGAGGGCAGTCTTTGTGCTTGTGTCCCCTTGTGCGCTCTCTCCTGTCTGTGCTGTCTCTTCCCCTGTGCGCTCTGTCTTACTTGTGCCCTTCTCTCCGCTCTGTGTGCTCTCAGCCCATGTGCGCTGTCTCTCCTTGTGTGCGCTGTCTCTCCCCATGACGCTACCTCCCCCTGTGCCTCTGCCTCCCCTCTGCATTCTGCCTCCCTTGTGACTTCTCTCTCTCCTGTGCCCCTGCCTCCTCTGTGCCTTCTGGCTCTTGTGTGCCTGCCTCCCATCTCTGAACCACCATACAATGCTCACCACTGAGCCACCATACAGTGCTAACCACTGAGCTACTGTAGAGTGCAGACCACTGAGCCTCCATACAGTGCTGACTACTGAGCCACTGTACCATGCTAACCACTAAGCCACCTTATACCACCATATACAGTGCTAACCACTGAGCCACCGCACAGTACTAACCACTGAACCACCGCACAGTGCTAACGACTGAGCCACCGCACAGTTCTAACCACTGAACCACCGAATATTGCTAACCACAGAGCCACCATACCTTGCTAACTATTGAGCCACAATATACAGTGCTAACCACTGAGCCACCATACAGTGCTAGTGCCGCTCATCTCCCGGCTGCGTCGCCGCTGACCTCTGTGCAGCGGGTGATGAGCCGCGGCTACCATCGGGACATCAGCGGCTAGTGCCGCTGATCTCCCGATGGTAGCAATCAGATCTGTGTCACTTACTTTTGTCACTTGTGTCGCTATCCCACAATGGTGCCGCTGTGCATTGTGGGATATCGACATAAGCGTCGGAAGTCTGTGACACATATTATTCGTTATTATATATTAGGTGTGCAGAATTTCTGTAAGATCAAAAACACGAAAAGCTCATCCTGGCAACGTAGCCTAAGGCTGCATTCACACACAGCGTATTTGTGAGGATGCGCTTGTGGTGCAAAAATGCACCAAGAGCACATCCTCACAGAGTGCAGTGTTCTGTGTGTCAATGGGCCTACGCTTCTCCCCTGCACTTCATACTTACCTCGTCCCGCTCCCTCGGTGACCGCCGGTGTCTTCTGAGCCCCCGCCGGCCTGGAGCGAATGGCGGGCTTTAAGCCTCGGAAGCACCATGTCACCGGTGACGTCACCCGGTCACACGGTGTTGTTTAAGGTCCTGCGCCAGGTCCTACAGTGCCAGGAAGAGGACCGATCATTGGGGGAGCTTGGCTAGGTAAGTAAAAAGTGCACTGAAAAAGGCACAAAGAATTCACATTCGCATGGATCAGAAACGTTTTGTCCATTTTCCAATTTGAGCTTTTTGCTGTAAGGGCAGAGACAGACTTTGCAAGATGCATGCAAGATACTTGCATGAGTCTTGCATGAATCACCCGGAATGACCATCGTCCCTCTGGAGAGGAGTGCGCCAGCTGCATAGAAACATAAGCGGCTGACGTACTCCCGTTCAGAGAGGCAGGGGTTGTTCCGGGTGAGTTATGAGAGACTCATGTGAGTATGGGTACCGTTACACACAGAGACAATTGTGCAGAGATTGTTTGCAGATCTCTGGTTGCTGTGAAATCATGGACACATTGTTACATTTGTACACGGCCACAAAATGGAACAATGTGTCCATGATTTCACTGCAACCAGAGATCTGCGAACAATCTCTGCACAATTATCTGTGTGTGTAACGCTACCCTATCTCACAGTCCCCTATATTCCATTTCTGATTTTGACTTACGAACAGTGATGCAAAATAATGACCAAAACCCTTAAACAGTGTATTTAAACAAACAGTAGGAATTAGTTTTCATTAAATTGCATCCAATTTGCCTGGACAGTTAAACACGGCAAATTTTTCTCATTAAAAATGCAACCAAAAAAAATCTATTATTTTTACTATGTGGGAACATAATGGCCTTAGGGGTATGTACACACATATGCAAAAAAAAGAAAAAAACGAGATATGGTCATAGAATAAGTGTTAAATAGTGTTAAAAAGGAAATAGATAAGATAAGTGGAGTGGACCTGCAGCTAAAACAAGAGTGCACATGATGTTTCAAAGATAAAATAAAATAATTATAACAAATAAGTCAGAAACTGCTAATTACATGAAGAGTAGTAATTAGCTAAGTTCGGACCTTGAACACAGAGTTCCCTGAAAAGTCTGTGTTAAGGCTGGGTTCACATTTGCGGACCCCTCCGCAGCGTTCTGCAGAGGGGATCCGCAATGTGACCGCAGCGGCCGCCAGCTCCTATCTTTATAATGGGAGCGCACGGTGCTGCGCTTGACAGCGCAAGACCGTGCTCACCCAATCACTCCCATATGTGATCTGTGCGCATCCGCCTGCGCACAAATCACACAGTCTCGTCCGCACCAGGGACGCGACATGTTGCATTCCTGGTGCGGACGAGACTGTGTGATTTGTGCGCAGGCATTCGCCTGCGCGCAGATCACATATGGGAGTAAATGGGTGCGCATGGTCATGCACTGTCAAGCGCAGCACCGTGCGCTCCCATTATAAAGAGAGGAGCTGGCGGCCGCTGCGGTCATATTGCAGATCCCATCTGCAGAACGCTGCGGAGGGGTCCGCAAATGTGAACCCAGCCTTAGTGTTTGGGTTTGGCTGGGGGAGGAGGGGGACTGTAAAAATAAACAAAACAGTGATTAACCTTCCTAGCGTTATTCCCGAGCCTGACTCGGGGTTAACATTCACTACCAGAAGCGTTAACCCCGAGTCAGGCTCGGGCTTACCCGCGTTCGCGGCAGATGCGGTGAGAAAACCGCATCTGCCGCATCTGCCGCACTTGCCGCACTTGCGCCGCACTTGCGGCGCGGTTGCGGTAATCTGCATAGGAACCAACCACCTCTGATGACCCTCATACATTGTTAATATGTGCCCCTGCAGCCTAGTAAACCATTAGCAGCACTGTTGTTGTGTGCAAAGTGGCTGCAGTAGAAGTGAGATAATGATTTTATACACTTACATGCCTGCGTACTTGAGGGCGTCTCCCTGTGTGTGCTGGCACTTGTGGGCTGTGCTCATCATGTCTGACTCCCCCTCCCTTATGCACGCCCCCTCTCAGCCTGCTATAGTGATGTGAGGCTGATTGCGTCATAAAGGGGCGGGGCTACCGGAATGCCGCGATTTATCCCCGCCCCTTTATGACGCAATCAGCCTCACATCACTATAGCAGGCTGAGAGGGGGCGTGCATAAGGGAGGGGGAGAGCAGACATGATGAGCACAGCCCACAAGTCCCAGCACACACAGGGAGACGGCCTCAAGTACGCAGGCATGTAAGTTTCTAAAATCATTATCTCACTTCTACTGCAGCCACTTTGCACACAACAACAGTGCTGCTAATGGTTTACTAGGCTGCAGGGGCACATATTAACAATGTATGAGGGTCATCAGAGGTGGTTGGTTCCTATGCAGATTACCGCAACCGCGCCGCAACCGCGCCGCAAGTGCGGCAGCTATGCGGCAAGTGCAGCAGATGCGGTTTTTTAACCGCATCTGCCGCAAATGCGGGTAGCCCGCTTTTAGCAAAGAATTCTAGAACTAAACAGACCGCCAGGGAGGCTACACATCAGCATTATACCTGCCAGAGTACATTTGTACTTCCAGGCTGCTCCTTAACTTCCTGATTTATTTACTGCACTGGGTCCAACAGCCAATCACAGATGCCCACTCTCTGTGACAGCGTCTATTATTGACACCCATTGTGCTGATGTCTGTTATTAGTTTCCATAGGTAACAAACCTGCCATCATAGTGGGGTGTAAAAATAAATCATTAAAAAAAAAATGACTTAGAGCTTCACTGAATTTTTGGTTCTCAGCACATTAGGGCTGGGCGATTAATCGAATTAATTCGATTAATTCGCCCCCTGCTGTGGCCACGATTGTGGTTTTATTAACAATCGTGTAATTCGATTTAAAATGGCGCCGCTTTGCATTGTGGGTGTTGTAGTTTCTTAGGAGGAGCAGCCGTCAATATGTACAGGGAAAGAACTTCAACTCCCAGCAGACGTTGCCTGTGTTGGCTGGGTCGTAAGTCCCGCCCCCCCCCCCTCGTCATCATCAGGCCCGCTCATTGGCCCGTGCTCTTGCCCTCCTGCACTGCGCGGGAAGAGAAGAAATGAGAGCCGATGAACTTGAAGAGGATTGTGCTGGTCTGGAGGAAGGAGAATCAGCTGAGAAGCAGCTCCAACCTCCGGGTAAAAAGGTGAAAGACCTCCTGCTGTGACTGTGCTGTGCAGGCAGAGAGAAGGAGTGAGTGGGGGAGGGACTGCCCGGGGACAGCTGCTGGGAGCAGGAGAAGCTCGATATGTATCCCCTTCCTGCAGCAGAAAGAAGTGTATGTGTGAGGTATCTGTAAAATATGTGTTTGAGTGTCTTCTGTGTGAGTTGTGTGTCATGTCTCTGTGTCTTCTGTGTAAGTTGTGTGTCATGTCTCTGTGTCTTCTGTGTGAGTTGTGTGTCATGTCTGTGTCTTCTGTGTATCTTATGTGTGAGTTGTGTGTCATGTCTGTGTCTTCTGTGTGTCTTCTGTGTGAGTTGTGTGTCATGTCTGTGTCTTCTGTGTGTCTTCTGTGTGAGTTGTGTGTCATGTCTGTGTCTTCTGTGTGTCTTCTGTGTGAGTTGTGTGTCATGTCTGTGTCTTCTGTGTGTCTTCTGTGTGAGTTGTGTGTCATGTCTGTGTCTTCTGTGTGAGTTGTGTGTCATGTCTGTGTCTTCTGTGTGTCTTCTGTGTGAGCTGTGTGTCATGTCTCTGTGTGTCATGTCTCTGTGTGTCCTGTCTCTGTGTGTCCTGTCTCTGTGTGTCCTGTCTCTGTGTGTCCTTTCTCTGTGTGTCCTTTCTCTGTGTGTCCTGTCTCTGTGTGTCCTGTCTCTGTGTGTCCTGTCTCTGTGTGTCCTGTCTCTGTGTGTCCTGTGTCTGTGTGTCCTGTGTCTGTGTGTCCTGTGTCAGTGTGTCATGTGTCTCTGTGTGTCATGTGTCTCTGGGTGTCATGTGTCTCTGTGTGTCATGTGTCTCTGTGTGCTAGTTGTATCTGTGTGTAATGTCTCTGTGTGTGAGTAGCGGGGTGCAGAAGGACAGAGAAGCAGCAGGAGAGACAACGGAGAGGAGGACAGGGGTGCAGGAGGAGAGAGGAGCAGCAGGAGGGACAGGAGAGGAGGACTGGGTGCAGGAGGACAGCCGAGTAGCAGGAGGGACAGGGAAGAGGAGGACATGGGTGCAAGAGGAGCAGCAGAAGGGACAGAGGAGAGCAGGACGGGGGTGCAGGAGGACAGAGGAGAGCAGGACGGGGGTGCAGGAGGACAGAGGAGCAACAGGACAGGGGTGCAGGAGGACAGAGGAGCAGCAGGAGGGACAGGACAGAGGAGCAGCAGGAGGGACAAAGGAGAGGAGGACAAAGGTGCAGGAGGACCGAGGAGCAGCAGGAGGGACAGCGAAGAGGAGGACAGGGATGCAGGAGGACAGAGGAGCAGCAGGAGGGACAAAGGAGAGGAGGACAGGGGTGCAGGAGCACAGAGGAGCAGCAGGAGGGACAAAGGAAAGGAGGACGGGGGTGCAAGAGGAGCAGCAGGAGGGACAGAGGAGAGCAGGACGGTGGTGCAGGAGGACAGAGGAGAGCAGGACGGTGGTGCAGGAGGACAGAGGAGAGCAGGACGGTGGTGCAGGAGGACAGAGGAGAGCAGGACGGTGGTGCAGGAGGACAGAGGAGAGCAGGACGGTGGTGCAGGAGGACAGAGGAGAGGAGGACGGGGGTGGTGGAGGACAGAGGAGAGGAGGATGGGGGTGCTGTATACATATACTGTGTGTATGATATATACTGTGTATGCTGTATACATATATAAAAAAAAATCGAGATTTAAATCGAAAATCGTCCATAGGTTTAAATAAAATCGAGATTTTGATTTTTTCCAAAATCGCCCAGCCCTACAGCACATATAAAGTGGACAGCTATGGGCTGTCAGCTGTCACCCTGAGCTGCCTGGCTTTACCCTTGGTTGACAATCAAAAGTACAGGAGAGCCCATTTTTTTTATTATTTAAATAGATAATTAAGAAAAAATGTGTGGGCTCTGCCCTAATTTTGATTGCCAGCCAAGATAAAAACCAGGCAGCTGGGGGCTGGTATTCTCAGCGTAGTGAAAATAGATATAGGACCCCACAATGCTAAAGAATAGCATCCTGCAGCTGCCCCAGGAATTGGCGCATTCATTAGAAGTGCCAGTTCCTAGTGCTTTACCCAGCTCTTCCCGATGCCCTGGTGCGATGGCATCACAGTAATAGAAGGGGTTAATGACAGCTGAGTATTAACAGCTTGTCAGTCAGCCCAGATTGATAATGTTCAGTTCTCTATGAGACCTGCAAATTATCAATCCTGTAAGTAAATAGTTAAAAAGCAAACACAGAGGAAAATCATTTATTTGAAATAAATCACACAAATATCCCTTATTTTTCCCATTTATTAATCTAAAACATACCCTCCGTAGTCCACAACGATGATCCCATGAAGCACAGGCTCTACTTCACCCAGAGACTCTATCGATGGAACAAGCGCCCTCTCACTGCAGTCTCTGCAATCACACTGGCAAAGTAAACTAAGGTGACCATGTTGCCAGAGAGAGTTAAATATGCAGAGAATATCACCCAAAATATTGAAGAATTTTAAAATCTGCATCTCGTGTCAATTTCCTGACCACATTTTTTAGTATCATGTTGATGAGATATGTTGATATTTCCTTTATGTAGCAAACAGTATTATTCACATGTTCGTATTTGGTCAGTATTTTGCATCAGTGTTTGTATGCCAAAACCTGGAGTGGAACTTAGGCTGGTTTCACACTGGCAAATGTGCAAATCCGTTTGGATCCTTGCATTTAAAGGAACCATATGGAAAGGCACGGATTGTGCAAACGAATGCTAACTGATGTCCACAGACCATCAGTTGCCAGAGAAAGGGGTGGGAGGAGCTGTACCTTCTGAGCATGCTCAGTACAGTAAAACTGATCTGTTTCACGGATCCATCTTTTTCACGGACCTGTACAAATCCATCCTCCATAGAGCTCAATGTTATTTCATACGGACAGATACGCTTCAGTGTTTGTCCGTTTGTGACCGCTTTTTTCAAGGCAGCCCAAAATCGGAGCAGTCTCCGATTCTGAGTGCATGAAAAAAACGGACAGACAGGGATACGTGAAAAAAACAGACACACGGATGTCCACTTTAGGACCAATCCATGCCCATAGGATTGCATTGGAGGCCATAACAGATCTGTGTCTATCCGTTTTAAAATGGATAGACACGGATTGAAAATTTGCCAGTCAAGCTTGACAAAGACTATACAGGTTGAAATATTGCGCCACTGAGGGCTGTATTAAAGGATGTCCACTTTTTCCTGATTTGGATGTGCTGCCTGTTTTTTTTTTTGTTTTTTTTTTGGATTTATATATTACATTTGAGCACCATATTCAGGAAGTATTGCACCCTTCTTTAATTATTCTACGTTTGTGCTGATTCCCTTTTTTGTTTTTTTTTATATGTAAATATAGTGATATTAGTGTTACAGGACATTGAAGGCTGAATGTGTTGAGGGACATTTACATTGCAAGAAAATTGTGAACAAGCGTTGTTAAAAAAGCTTTTTTAATGATTATCTTACTGTGGTTGCCAATCATAAAACATCATCAGGTGAAATAATCTTTTGTTAAGCATAAAATAAATTGTTCTTAGCATTGTATAGTCCTATGTAGACTGGAGATGAGTTTTAATCTACTGATTGACGGTCATATAATGCCAGCAGTCGGTTTATGTAAGTTAACCTCTACAGTAGAGCTATAAATCTTAGCACAAGTTCTGCTAATGCTGTAGCTCTGCCTGTTCCTGATGAGAAATGTCACTCAAGAAAGAGTGTCTGTCCCACACCAGAAATTACGAAATAAGGAGACTGCAGAACTGTGAGCTGCTCAAGAGGCAACTTAAGGCCTTATGCATAAACTATGCATTTGATGCATTTTTGGGTACAAATTTGTGACAAATTTGCATGCCTATCCTTATGCCATCAAAGTTAATGAAAATTATGAAGTTTTGTGCATATGTTGCTTATTTTTCCCTTGCAAATTTGGTGCAGAAATCAATATGCAACATCTCAATTCTTGCTATATATTTCAGCCCATGTGCATGGAAAACGCATGGAAAATCCATGTGCCAAAAGATATAAAAAGAAATCAAAACACATCAAAAATTCATGGTATTTCAGAGTTGGTACAGAAATTTCTTCAACCAAATACTTAACATGCGCACATAGCCTTATGGGGCCGTCACACGCGTCAATATATTGCACATGCGATCAAAATATTCTATCGCACACACGACGCTCAAGCCATATCGCAGCATGTGACAGCGCGCTCCGACCAGCGATCAGTCGCGTGATCGCAGGTTGCATGGTTTAGATGCAGACCTAAAACCTAGCGACGATCGTTTATTGTATTTTGCACATCGACACATGTGACATCTGTGTAACGACCGGTTTGATGTTCGCATGCTATGCAGCTAATCTTGTCATACTGCCAGAATTGGTCATAGCATCGCTCTTGCGATCGTTCCAGCGTCTTTATCGGACAGTCGCTTGGACGAAAGTCTTCCCGTATGACTGTTGTGTAGCGATCATTGACCATCGCTCGGACGATTAAAAAAAATCACATCGCAAGTACGATTGCACGATAGATTGACGCATGTGACGGCCCCATTAGAATACCACTTTGAGCACCACAGTTCTCATTCAAATCAGCACAGATCTAGGGATGTATTCACAATTAACTAAATGTGACTGGGGTGCATTTTTAAGATGACTTTCTTTTCCATCTGTGCTCTGAATAATAATCTAATGTGATTACTACATCTCTCCATGTAATCGCATTTATTTTACTTATTTATAGCTGCAAGAAGAAAACACTGGAGACTTCATAGCAATTGCTACGGCTGCGTTCATACCCGACTGGGAGAAAAATCGGACTGTCTATATTTCTGTATGTGATGATGATTTACCAGAGGCGGATGAGTTATTTCATTTCCTTTTGATATTGCAGGTTAGTAGAAATAGTACATTGAGTAATGCTTAGCACATGTACAGTAAAGAAGGAGCTTAATAAAATAATCTCCTTGCTGACATCAGCAGTTATCACCTCGCAAATGTCAACATTTACATGTAAAATGTTAGCTTCATGAAGTTCTACATAGAAGTTGTTTATTTAAAGGGGTGGTCCATCACTTTAAAGATATTTTCTATCTATTAATCCTTATCCCATAACCACTTTTGTAGTTATCTTTATTCTACAATTCCCTACAGTTACCCCCTGCATTTAACACCTGTAATGCCCCTGTCAATACTGACAGCAGCATCAATCTGCTTGTAGAGGGAGGGACCTCAATCTCTGCTCTGATAGGCACAACATAATTGCGATTGCTTTGTGCAGATGGTCTGCACGATGACCCAATGGCAATGGGGTCACCCAGATATGGTGGCCTGTGAGCAGGACCTGACACACCCTCCTGCCTGTGTGCGAATCACGGATCCAATGCCCTGTAATGCAAAAGCATTGCAGAGTATTAGATCAGTGATCAGACCAAAGAAATTTGATATTCCATACTGTGATTAGGTAAAAAGGTAAAAAAAAAAAAAAAATGGTTAAAATTGTAAAATATTAAAAAGCGCAAAATAAAGAACAAAGAAAATAATAAAAATATTTTCCCAAATAAATACATTTAGTTGTGTAAATACAAAAAAGTACACATTTGGTATCGCCACATTCAAAACGACCTACTCTATAAAGCTGTCAAACTAGTTAACCCCTTCAGTAAATATGTAAAAAAATATATGAATGCAAAATTATGCTTTTACGTCATACTGCCAAAAAAAAAGAATAAAATGTGATCAAATGTTGCATGTAAATTAAAATGCTATAACAAGACAAAAAAAAGCTCACAAATTTTTAGTCCCAAAAATCCAGGTAGAGAGGAAGCACAGAATCCCACTGCCACTTAGCGTATATAAGATCAATGAGGAAACAAATGGATTCAGCTATTGGGAAAGACTGACTTCTTTAAAATCTTAATTTTATTAAAAAAATATTAAAATATAGTACATTGTATATGGGACACTTCAGCAATAATAAGTGGAAGTTCACGGATATTAAACTAGACATGTTTCGAAACACATCTATTTTTCTATCTATACACTACCCCTTATTATTGCTGAAGTGTCGCATATACAATGCACTATTTTTAAAACATTTTTCTAATAAAGATTTTTAAAAAGTTTTACTTTCCTGGAAGCTAAATACATTTGTTTCCTCGTGAATTAAAATGTTAGCACTGAAAACGTCATTATGTCCCACAAAAAGTAAGCCCCCATTTAGCTTTGTCCACAGAAAAAATAAAAAAGCTATAGCTCTCAGAATATAGTGGTGCAAAAACAATTCTTTTTCTATAAAATTGTTTTTATTGTGTAAAAGTGGCAACCCATTTAACCTCTTCGCGACCTTAGATTTACTGTTATGTCTAAGGTTGGGGGTACTTACCGATCTTGGACGTAACAGTACATCATGGTGAAAATCCAACTCAGTCGTCAGCACAAGAACGGACCTCTGGTGTGGCTGCCTACTGGTCATACAGCAAGACACCAGAGCTCAAGCCCACAGTGGGTGGATTCCCCACCCCACAACTATGATCGCCGTGATTGGCTGTTCAATTCTGAACTGGGAATCAAACCGATTTCAATGATTCAGGCAATTTAATTGCCTGAATCATTGAGTACCAGTCTATGTTTGGGCTCTAAGAGTTCTAATCATAGGCTGCAGCTAACACACTGTTGGTCATTCCCCTCCAGCCCTGATTGGAAAGATCACATTGTGATGCATGATCCCTTCAATCAGTATGCAGAGGGGGTGGTGTGACCTGCAGTGATCACTCCCCCAACTTCATGTCATCCGTGGAGGGTGAGGGGAGCGGGTGTCTGCGCAGGCCCTGCTGTTATAACCCACAAATGCTGCAATCAATATCGATTATGGCACTTAGATGATTGAGAGAGAGACTTGTCGTCTCACCACCAATCAAGCCCCTACAATGTAATCGCAAGGGCCCGATCGTTGCCATGGTGACCTGAGGGTCAACTGACTTCGGTGTACATGATGACAGGTCCTGCAAGCCCCATGGATTATGTCTGCAGAATGATCCATGGGGCTGCTGCTCTGACAACTGCACTGTGCTGTAATGATCGTTCATTGTAGTACAGTGCAACTAAGATCATCTAACAGTTGAGGTAACCTGAACTCACTGCTGTGGAGAGAGGTGACATCACTGGCAGTCACCGAGAGCTCCCATAGGCAGTGAAGTCAGGTGACCCCTCTGTCAGATGATCTTATATGCACTGTATTGTAATAAAGAATTATTACAGTACAGTGCAGTCAGTGTAATTCTAGAGACTGCAGTGAGAGAATGCTTGGTCCATAACTGCAGCCTCTGGATGTGGCAGAGGCAAGTGAGTCTGTGGGACTATCGCTGTGGAGTATTGTCGGGGGTACTTTGGAGTTTATTAAATGGGAAAATTAGGGTTGTCTGTGTATTTTATTTAAAATAAAAGATTTTTCTCTGTGTTTTTTACTTCAAATAAATTCCACCAATAGCATTCATCTCAACCAACACAAACACAAATCCCCACTCAGGTCTGTCATCTGTTAATGGAAATATAGGGAGCTTCCACTTTCCTGGTAACACAAAGGCTCTGGAAAAGCTCTATGTCTCCTTGCCCCCAAAAAGAAAACCAGCAATACCTGCGCTCCAGAACCAAATGCTCCCCTGCCTTCTGAGCCCAACAAAGTCTAAACCACAGTTAATACCCACATGTTTGGCATTGTTTTAGTGAGGAAGCCTTGCTTAATTTACAGGGTGTGTTCTCTCCAGAAGCACGAGCTGGGCACAATGTGCGAGCACTACAATGTACTGGAAACAACAAGGGCTTATTTGCAAAATTCACTGTGCTTGACTTCATGGGTGTTTTGCATAGATATAATTATCACTACAGATGTAGATGAACTCCCAGAGGGGTGTAATTTCCAAAATGTGGTCACTTCAGGGAGTTTCTGCTGTTCTGGAATATTGATGTTTACTGCCTGATCTCCTTCTTCTGCTACATTTCTATCTATAGTGCGGTATGTTCATTGCCGAAATATTGCTGTATACTGCCTCATTTCCTTTTACTGCTACATTTGTATCTATAGTGCGGTATGTTAATTGCTGAAATATTGCTGTATACTGCCTGATCCCCTTCTCCTGCTACATTTCTAACTGAAATATTGCATCTGATTATGCTTATAACTTCTCATTCCATTGCTCTTGCTACTTACCTAAGTTTATGACCCTTTATTTAATTCTGACTGTCCTCCACCATTTGCCTCAGCCTTATATTAAGTAGCCTATTGGACTCCAGTCCCCTCCCCTCTATTCTCCGCTGTGTCCACTTGTATGATCATATATGCACAAGCCTTAAGTCTGCCAAGACTTGTCTGCCTTATATACGTGCATAGAAATGAATTAGACTAGAATTTGACTGGAAGTGGAAGGTATTAGAATTCTGTTTGCTGTGATGATATCCTTCTATTGAACTTTCATCCTATTTCAACACCTCTCATGATACAATATATGCATTTGCTATAAATTCAGCTATGTATCATCTGTTTCCACTATACAATTTTCACCAGTTGGATTGTGTATGGCAGTTAGGGCAGGAGTCAGGCAACCTATACTCTTTCACTCTCCCTTTAAACTATGTTCTTTATTTCAATGTCTGTTTTCCTATGTGCTTTGGCCATTCACTTCCACCGCCTCATCCCCCCTCCATCACCCCTCATCCACATCAGCCCCTCTCTCCTTCCCTCCATTATGTTCAGGTCCCATACTGTCTTCAGCCTTCTGAATAATCTCACTCCACCATATTCTAGGGTATTGCATCATAATCATTGTCATAAATCCAAAAACTATTTTCTCTTTCTCTTTTTACTTCTACTTCTGTTACGTGATATCTCTCCCAATCGTGGACCACCCACTACTTACTTCAACCCCTCCCCCACCTCACATAAAAACCCTGCTAACCTCATTAACATTTCTTGCACACCTTCAGCTCCCTCTTTTAATTGCGCTCTTTTGAATCCACGGTCTGTATGCAACAGGCTTCCCTACATCCACAACATTTTTACTACCTTAATCTGCTGGCCCTCACTGAAACCTGGATCCAGGATTCTGACACGGTTTCCCCTGCCGCTATTTCACATGGCGGCTTATATTTCTCTCCCCAAGACCTGGGAACAGACATGGTGGTAGAGTTGGCTTACACCTGTGTCCACAATGAATTTTCCAGGTCATCCCCCCAGCTCAATCACTCTCATTCCATTCTTTAGAGGTCCACACCATTAGGCTTTTCCATCCCCTCCCTCAGAGTAGCAGTTGTATACCACCACCAAGGGTCACCCACCCAGTTTCTCGACCACTTTTCCGCGTGGCTGCCACACTTCATGTTCTCAGAATTACCAACCCTTATTCTGGGAGACATCTTAGTGGAAATTAAAATATAACTTTTAATATTACCATTTAAAAAGTGGCTTTGTCCTCACCACCCTTTGGACAAACACACATACAGTTGTGGCCAAAAATATTGATACCCCTGCAATTCTGCCAGATAATGCTCAGTTTCTTCCTGAAAATGATTGCAATCACAAATTCTTTGGTTTATTATCTTCATTTAATTTGTATTCAATGAAAAAACACAAATAGAATTGTCCTAAAGCCAAATTGGATCTAATTCCACACCAAACATAAAAAAGGGGGTGGACAAAAGTATTGACACTGTTAGAAAAATCATGTGATGCTTCTCTAATTTGTGTAATTAACAGCACCTGTAACTTACCTGTGGCACCTAACAGGTGTTGGCAATAACTAAATCACACTTGCAGCCAGTTGACATGGATTAAAGTTGACTCAATCTCTGTCCTGTGTCCTTGTGTGTACCACATTGAGCGTGGAGAAAAGAAAGAAGACCAAAGAACTGTCTGAGGACTTGAGAAACCAAATTGTGAGGAAGCATGAGCAATCTCAAGGCTACAAGTCCATCTCCAAAGACTGAATGTTCCTGTGTCTACCGTGCGCAGTGTCATCAAGAAGTTTAAAGCCCATGGCACTGTGGCTAACCTCCCTAGATGTGGGCGGAAAAGAAAAATTGACGAGAGATTTCAACGCAAGATTGTGCGGATGGTGGATAAAGAACCTCGACAAACATTCAAACAAGTTCAAGCTGCCCTGCAGTCCGAGGGTACAACAGTGTCAACCCGTACTATCCGTCAGCGTCTGAATGAAAAGGGACTGTATGGTAGGATACCCAGGAAGACTCCACTTCTTACCCCAAGACATAAAAAAGCCAGGCTGGAAATTGCCTAAACTTACCTGAGAAAGCCTAAAACGTTTTGGAAAAATGTTCTCTGGTCAGATGAGTCAAAAGTAGAGCTTTTTGGACAAAGGCATCAACATAGAGCACTGCGGAATATGTTGGCACTATATAAATAAAGATTATTATTATTGTAGAATTTAGGGCTTTTGCAAATGGAGTCCTGTTATCCTTGGGAAAATA
Source organism: Allobates femoralis (assembly GCA_033576535.1). NCBI lineage: Eukaryota > Metazoa > Chordata > Amphibia > Anura > Aromobatidae > Allobates > Allobates femoralis. The sequence continues at coordinate 755,245,957 of JARQOC010000003.1, read as the reverse complement.
AAAATATTTGGAGGTAAAACAACAGTTTTGTGGGAAAAACAACATATTATCATTTTCATTTTTCTATGTTGTAAATTCTGTGAACGCATCTGTGGTTTTAAGGAGCTCACTACACATCTAGATAAATTCCTTTAGGGGTCTAGTTTCAAGAATGGGGTCACTTGTGCGGGAATTCTATTGTTTAGGTACATAAAGGGCTAACCAAATATCATATGACACCCATACACCATTCCATCAAAATCAGCACTCCAAAATGTCACTCCTTCCCTTTCGAGCCCTGATGTGCACCCAAACAGTGATTTTCCACCTCATGTGGGGTATCAGCGCACTCAGGAAAAATTGTCCAGCAAATTTAGGGGTCCATTTTATCCTGTTGCCCTTGTGAATATGAAAAAACACAGGCTAAAAACATTTTGTAAGAAAAAAAAGTACTTTTTCGTTTTCACAGTTCCATATATGAAGCACCTAGGGATGCAAAGTGTTCACCACACATCTAGATAAGTTCATTGGGGCATCTAATTTCCAAAATGGTGTCTCTTGTGGGTGAGCTCAACTATTTAGGCACATCATAGGCTCTCCAAATTGACATGGTATCAGCTAATGATTCCAGCTAATTTTTCACTTGAAACATCAAATGTCACTTCTTCCCTTCTGAGCCCGGCCATTTACTGAAACAGTGGTTTTTCACCACATATGGGTTATTGGCATAATTTGGACAAATTTACAAAAAAAACTTGGGATCCATTTAAACCTGTTGCCCCTGTGAAAATTTCATTTCATTTTCAAGGCTCAACATTATAAAATTCTGTAAAGCACCTGGGGGGGTTCAAAGTGCTCACCAAACATCTAGATAAATTCCTTAGAGGGTCTGTTTTCTAAAATGGGGCCACTAGTGGGTGTTTCCACTTGTTTAGCCACATCAGGGGCTCTCCAAACCCGACTTGGTGCCAGCTAACGTTTCTAGCTAATTTTCCATTCAAAAAGTCAAATGCGCTTCTTCCCTTCCAAGCTATACCGTGTGCCCAAACAGTGACTCTTGATCTCAAATGGGATATCGGCGTACTCAGGAGAAATTGTACAACAAATTTTAGGGTCCATTTTTTGCTGTTAACCTTGTAAAAATTTAGTATTTCAGGCCTAAAGTAACATTTTTGTTGGAAAAAGTAAAATGTTAATTTCTTCCTTCCATGTTACTTTGGTACCTATGAAGCACCTGAAGGGGTAATTAACTCTTTAAATGTGGTTTTGAGTAGCTTGAGGGGTGCAGTTTTTGGAATGGTGTCACTTTTGCGTGTTTTCTGTCGTGTAGGCCCCTCAAATCACTTCAAATGTGATATGGTCCCTAACAATAGTGGCTTTATAAATTTTGTTGGAAATATGAGAAATTTGCTGTTGAATTTTGAAACCTTCTAACTTCCTAGCAAAAAAATTTTTTTAAAATTGTACTGATGTAATGTTAACATGTGGGAAATGTTATTTACTAACTAGGTTGTGTGACATTACTCTCCAATTTAACGGTATAAAATTAAAAGTTTGAAAATTGCTAAATTTTCACCAAATTTCTGTTTTTCTTTTTAAAAAAGAAACGCAAAAATTATCAACCTAATTTTACCAGTAACATCAAGTCCAAAAAGTCAAGAAAAAAACAATCTCAGAATCACTGGGTTTGATTGAAGATTTTCAGAGTTATTATTCATAAAATGACACTGGTTAGAAGTGCAAAAAATGGTCTGGTCATTAGGGTCAAAACAAGCTGGGGGATTACATGGTTAAGCTAAACACCCAATCAGGGTCGGCTTCAGACATTTGTGGGCCCCGGACGAAAGAGTCTCCATGGGCCCCTTTAACACTCTGCCCTACACCATACCTGTGTGCATTACAGCACATTTTACAGGATCAGTTTATAAGAACATAAGCAGTACAAATATTCCCTTCACCAGTAACATTTAATGTTATACGGGCCCAGAATTTTTTATTTCCTATTCCTTATTTCTATGGTGTCAGTAATAGACTGTCAGTCTGTGATTAATGGTCTCCTGAATGCGCTCATACACATCTTCCCAGAGGACATGACACTATTCCATACTGTCACCCTTGACTGTTTGCATTGTCTTCTTTCTTCGCTAACTTGTGAACATTACTTGACATGGGAAAAGTGAAGAATTCTTTGTACATGAACTAAATATTTGTTGCTCTTTTGTTTCCAGAATCCACCACCGAACACAATTCTTGGAGCACAGAAAGTTGCCACTGTCACTATACTGTCCAATGACAATGCCTTTGGAATTATCTCTATCAATATGGTAAGGAGGTTATATTGTTGTCCTCTGGAATACATGATAAACCTTGATAGATACCCATTATAAATCTGATACTTTGATTATTAACATAGTCTTTACATTTTTTTTTGAGGTAGTCAAAAGCCTTCGGTTGCAAGAGATTAGGCTCGTTGGGGGACTGTATCAAGACACTTTGAACAGTTTTTATCTTTTGCAAAATTTGTACTCTATAGTTGTGAAAAAAGTGCAACTTTATGCTATTTATATGCCTCTCTTGACACTCTTAGGGCGCGCTCTCACTGGTGTATAGCCGTCATATAACTTGCATGAGGATCGCATTGTAATGCATGTACTGACCACGGCTCAGCTGACTGGAGCATGACAGCTTTATGGAAATGCATGAAGCTGTCACGCTCATGTCAGGGAAGCTGTTGTCAGTGCGTGCATTACAATTGAATGCAATCCCCATGCGAGTTATACACTGGTTATACACCAGTAATTGTGGGGTTACACGTCCCGATATCGCGGCGATATCGGAGGCAACGATGCGGGAGCGCGCATTTAGTGCACGTTTCTCCCTGCATCGCATCGCCAGTTTACACGCCGCGATATCGGGATGCAACGTCACTACGATGTGTACGCCCACCAACCCTGGAACGACCAGTTAACATGGGAGTGAATGCGTGACGTGAGCGTACACATCGTAGTTGGGCTGTCACACGCTGTAATGCTGGTACAACGGCCTTGCGATATCGGGGAGTTGAATAGCTCTGCTATTCAACTCCGATATCGTTTTGGCATCGTTCCAGCATCGCGTTGTACGCTCAAACCGTACAACGCGCACACGATATCGGGTCCAACTCGCAACCCACGTGACTTTTTGTCGGAGTTGGACGCCGATATCGCGGCGTGTAAACCCACCATAAGAGGGAGCCCTAAAAGTGGTTACAGAACAACCATGGTGAGCTATGCTAATAAGGTTCAAGGTAGATTTATAAATTGAGATTTTTTTTTTAATGAAGTCTCAAAAAGAGTCACAATTTTTACTCCAGTGATGGCCACTTTACACGTCCCAACATCGTTCCGATGTTGGAAACAACGGCGCGGGAGCGCATTTTTTCTGGGCAGATTCCAAGATCGCATAGGAGATGTTACACAGCGCGATATCGGCAGGCAACGCAACAGCGATGTGTACGCCCCCTTGTACGGCCGACCCAGGAACGACCATTTAACATGGGAGAGAATAGGAGAAGTTGTACTCCACATCGTTGTTGGGCTTTTACACAGCACGATCCGGCCACATCGTCCATCCAATATCGGGCCGTTGGAGAGCAGGCTCATTTGATCCCTGATATCGTTTTGACATCGTTCCTGCATCATATTGGACATTTACACCATACAACGCACGAACAATATCGGGGCCAACGCACGAACCACGTGTCTTTTTATCGGAGTTGGACGCCGATATCGGGACGTGTAAAGTGGCCATAAGAGTGGTGGAGAAAAAAAGTGCAAAAAAAGAAACTTTACAGAAGTATTGTATTTAAAAATGAACAATACATACAAATCAAGTGACTTGGTAACATAACCACAAGAAAAAATGTCATGTGCCCAGGTGCGTTGTTTGATGCTTTTTTGACACAGATTTTCAGAACCTGCATTAAAATCTGCATGTCTATCCTGAAGCCAGCAAAGTCTCCGAGAGTTCAGAAGTGCTGTGCCAATGTTTCATTTTTTCTTGCAGATTTGGTGCAGATTTTGGGGCAGAAAAAAAGAAATTTGAAACAAACCACTTCTGACTTGTTATAGACTTTTCTGATTTCAGGATAGACATGCAGATTTTAATGCAGAGTTTCAAAATCTGCATCAAAAGCATCAAGCACACCATGGTCACAGGCCCTCAAAATACATTTCATAGTAAATCCCCCTCCAAATCTTTACAATTAATTTGGTAGTTTTCAGTTTTTTTTCATGCAGATTTTATTTATTATTAAAGTAAATAGCCCACTTTATAGAGGTTTGTAACTTTTGTGGATACATACTGAGTTATCATTAGATATTAATCACTTTTGTCTGCCTGCAGCCACCACCTTTTATCAGCTGTTAGGCCCTTTCCACATCAGGGTTTGTTCTGCGTTTTGAACGCAATGCGTTTTTCATGCGTTTTTCTCCCATAGACTTGTATTGTAAAAACGCATACAGACGCGGTAAAAATGCATCAAAAACCAGGTACGTTTTAGACGCATGCGTTTTTACTTAGCGCATAGGAAATGTTGCTGCGCTTTCAATGTGTTTTTACGGCGTTTGTATGCGTTTTTACAATACAAGCCTATGGTAGAAAAAATGCATGCGCTCAAACGCAAAACAGGCTCAGATATGCACTTAGCTTTCCAGGTATATTTGGTCTGACATAAGGCTGCTTATGTACCCCTTTGTATACACATACTTTGGGATATTGTGCCCATACAGTCCATTTCCACCCTTTTACAGCATTACATGTCCGGTTCTCCTGTGCTGCTCCTGAGCTACAACTGCTGCTTTATACCAACTATGTCAGAGAAACAGCATGGTGTTTGTGATGAATATGCCATATCCCCCATATTCCATTCCTCCCAGAAAGCAATTGATAAGGCACATCTCACTCATAAAGGGATAAGCCCCCACCCTTGCAAGGCAGAAGTCATTCACCTCTGACAAGTGGCAGAGTAATTAGCACCTAGCTGCCAGCCAACAAGGCAACACAAAAGGACTCTTCCTCAACTTTGATATGGTAATCAGCTAGGTGTATGGAAGCTTCCTCAGAAATGGGGTTTTGCCAAAAAGTGACACGTCCAATTCACTGTAAGGCCAGGGGATAGGAAGGCCTTTCTTGCCATGCAGACCGGACGGAGCCGTGACTATAACATTAATATCTCATAAGCCGTCCACCCTGTGATACTATCGAATATAAAAATGAACTCTACAATCTAGACAGTGACAAGGCTGGTATTCATATGAATGTAGGATGACTGTAAGCCATCTAAACAGGATATTGGCTAGTAGGGTGTTCTCAGAGTAGCCATGTTTCATATCCAGACGAAGATAAAATCATAACTAAAAATATGAAAGTATTGTCTTCCGTCTGCGATGCCCATGGACACGGCTAGGTCAGCTTATAGAATCTGGTGTCCATATCTCCCCTCAGATGGGTGGAAATTGTGAACAGCCCAGAGGTGCGAGATGGGTGGAGACAGGGGTCAGCCCATAATGTATAAAAATCATCTGCCCCATCTCCACCTGGTATTTCATCTGAATGGGCATTTTTCCACCAAGGCTAGAGATTACCAAGGAACAGATTGGTGCCACGCCGCCCTTGTGGTGCCATCAGCACTAAGGTAACTGCTCACATGTGTATGTGATTCTGTGTATTCCATTCCTCTTTTATTGGCATATCTGACTGTAATATTTGTAACATCTGAATAATAACTGTAAATATTAATATCTAGTGTACCATTAGGGTGATTAAATATATACATTTAATCTTGAGTTGCTCTGTTTATCTTGATCAGATTCCCACGTCCGTGTGCTCATATAACGCTACCTGGGTTGGTTTCTGACCCAATATAAGCCCGACCACGGACCGGACTTATATTAAACGAGAAGCTGGTGGCAGCATTTGTGCTTGGGTTATTCAGGGCCTCTGGCAGTGACGGGGTGGAGGAGATTATATGTGCTTCTAGCTGCGGGCTAGAAGACATATACCACACTTACTGAGAGGTGCCTTAATAAGCCAGCACAGGCAAGGCAGCTGCGGCCATTCTTTATCCTCAGGCAGTTCTCTGACTGACCTGGGTTTAACAGGAGGCGCTGTGGAGCTGCCAGGTTCGGTGGTCGCGATTTCACCACAGTGTTAAATGGTGGGCACTTACTGTAAGCATCATATACAAATTAGAATAAAAACTGTGAGATTATTTACTGCTGATGACATGTAGTTTGAGCATAGACTCTGTACAGAGGTGACTCACACTTCAATGCATACTTCTGATGACGTTAAAGAAATGTTTTATTTTTACAAATAGCAGAACCTATCAACGACAATATTGTTTTCTCCTTGTTCTTTATCACCTACTTTTACATTTGACAATTAGGTTGTATTAATTAAATTAAACATGATAGCCCAGAAACGTGTCTATTGTAGGGCCTTATGAATAATTGATTAGGATTTGGGAAAGGTCACAGAAATAGCACATGTAAAACATTGCTCTGCACTCTAGACATACCTAGGTGTATATTGCAGATACAGTATAGACTGCTATGACTACATATTTAAAGGGTTATTCCCTTGTAAAAACAAAATGATCACTTGTGAATTAGTGGAGGTCCAACCACTGAAACCTTATAGAAAACAAATGGAGCACATGGCGTTTTTTTCAGAGAATATAAATGGTACCCAAAATACCCAAAACGTTATATATACATACATACACATATACACACACAGAGATACAGTACAGACCAAAAGTTTGGACACACCTCATTCAAAGAGTTTTCTTTATTTTCATGACTATGAAAATTGTAGATTCACACTGAAGGCATGAAAACCATGAATTAACACATGTGGAATTATTTACTTAACAAAAAAGTGTGAAACAACTGAAAATATGTCTTATAGTCTAGGTTCTTAAAGTAGCCACCTTTTGCTTTGATTACTGCTTTGCATACTCTTGGCATTCTCTTGATGAGCTTCAAGAGGTAGTCACCGGAAATGGTTTTCACTTTACAGATGTGCCCTGTCAGGTTTAATAAGTGAGATTTCTTGCCTTATAAATGGGATTGGGACCATCAGTTGTGTTGTGCAGAAGTCTGGTGGATACACAGCTGATAGTCCTACTGAATAGAGTGTTAGCTTTTGAATTACGGCAAGAAAAAACAGCTAAGTAAAGAAAAACGAGTGGCCATAATTACCGTATATACTCGTGTATAAGCTGACCCGTGTATAAGCCGATCCCCCTACTTTTGCCCCCCAAAAGCTGGGAAAAGTTATTGACTCGCGTATAAGCCTAGAGTATGAAATGCAGCAGACCCCCATCCTATTATATAGCCCCCCGTCACTGGTATATAGCACCCCTCAGCAATGGTATACAGGCCCCTCAGCAGTGGTATTATACAGACCCCTCAGCAGTGATATACAGGCCCTCAGCAGTGATATACAGGCCCCTCAGCAGTGATATACGGCCCCCTCATCAGTTGATATACAGGCCCCTCAGCAGTTGGTATACAGGCCCCTCAGCAGTGGTATACAGGCCCCTCAGCAGTGGTATACAGGCCCCTGTGCAGTGGTATACAGGCCCTGTGCAGTGGTATACAGGTCCCTGTGCAGTGGTATACAGGCCCCTGTGCAGTGGTATACAGGCCCCTGTGCAGTGGTATACAGCCCCTGTGCAGTGGTAGACAGGCCCCTGTGCAGTGGTATACAGGCCCCTGTGCAGTGGTATACAGGCCCCTGTGCTGTGGTATACAGGCCCCTGTGCAGTGGTATACAGGCCCCTGTGCAGTGGTATACAGGCCCCTGTGCAGTGGTATACAGGCCCCCCTCCCTTGTATCTGGCCCCCAGCAGTGGTATACAGCCCCCCCTCCTTAGTATGTGTCCCTCAGGCTGCGGCACCTGTTAAAATAACAAACATTTCATACATCACCTTTCCGGCGCCGCTCCTCCGTTCCCGGCCTCTTCCTGCTTGTTCCGGCTTCTAGTGCCGTGACCGGGCGCAGGAGATGATGTCATCTGCTGCGCCCGGTCACATGACACCGGCACAAGCAGAAAGAAGCCAGGACCGGAGGAGCGGCGCTGGAATGGTGATGTATGAAATGTTTTTTATTTTAACAAGTGCCGCAGCCTGGGGGACACATACTAAGGAGGGGGGCTGTGTATCACTGCTGGGGGCCAGTGTATTGCAATATGCACCGCTACCCCCGCCGCTGGTGGACGGGGGATGCCGTGCGTATTCATTACACTAATGAGGCGGCCACACGTGACCGCCCGCGGTCACTGCGGCCCCTCCTGCCTCCTCCAGCACCCGGTCACAGTCCCCCCCCAAAGCAAATTCACCGTGACTCGAGTATAAGCCGAGGGGGGCACTTTTCAGCACAAAAATTGTGCTGAAAAACTCGGCTTATACTCGAGTATATACGGTACTTTGAGAAATGAAGGTCAGTCTGTCCGAAAAATATAAGACATATTTTCAGTTGATTCACACTTTCTTGTTAAGTATATTATTCCACATGTGTTAAGTCATAGTTTGGATGCCTTCAGTGTGAATCTACTAGTTTCATAGTTATGAAAATACAGAAAAACTCTTTGAATGAGGTGTGTCCAAACTTTTGGTCTGTACTGTACGTATATGATGTCCAAGAACACCGTACGGTGCTCCTTGGTTTCAGTGGGAAAAATGTTTGAGGCCAAAAAATGTGGCTGCTAACACTACTATGGGGTGGAAAATCTACTGATACTGGCCCATCCTGGTATGTTTATGTTCCCCATCCTGGGCCCATCCTGTTATATTTATTCCTCATCATGCGCTTATCCTGGTATATATATGTTTCACATCATAGTATGTATGTCCCTCATCCTGGGCCCATCCTAGTATGTATGTCCCCCATCCAGGTATACATCTTCCTTATCCTGGGCCATCCAGGTATATATGTCCTCCATCCTGGCATATATGACCCCCATTATGGGCCCCTCCTGGTATACATGCTAGTTATGCCGGGTTCATTTTATTCACATGTATGTCTCATTGTGGTATATATGTCTGTCATCCTGGTATATATGTCCCTCATCCTGGGCCAATCCTGATATGTATCTCTCCGATTCAGGTATATATGTCCATTATCCTGGGCCATCCAGGTATATATGTCCTTCATCCTTGCATATATGACCCTCATTATGGGCCTATCCTGGGATACATGCTTGTTATGCAAGGTTTTATTTTTCACATAAAAAAATAATTTATGCTATTTACTTTGTCTCTGCTTCCATGCACGGCGTCCTCTTATGAATTCCGCCTACCTTCACAGTCATTTACTATCACTGACCTCGGTTCTGAGAGGTGAGCAGGATTATGGGTTAGGGAAGCACTGAATATTCATTTTGGATTAACATCAGTTTGGCCAGCAGGTGTGTGACACTGAAGTTTACAGTATGAAAATCCAGTCCTGCCACTGCTGGCTTTTTGCAGCGGTGACCTTGCTCCTGCCTTCTGTGACCACCTCCACCACTGCCTCCCCACCCCATAGCAAGCCAGGTAGTATAAGACACACCCCCATTATGGGGAAATACCGTATTTTTCAGACTATAAGGCGCACCGGACTATAAGACGCACCCAGGTTTTAGAGAAGGAAAACAGAGAAAAAAAATTACGCAAAAAATGTGGTTATAATGCACTGTTAAGGGGGGGTTGTGCTGCTGACAATTATGGGGGTAATGCCTCATCCTGGGCCACTTTCAAGTAATATATGGCCCTGCCATCCTGGTATATAATCGCCATCCTGGATATGGCCCCCAATTCTGGTATATAGCCCCCCATCTGGAATATAGCCCCCCATTTTGGTATATAGCATCCGCCATTTTGGATATGGCTCTCTATCCTGGGATACAGCCCCTTATCCTGGTATATAGACCCCCCATCCTGGTATACGGCATCCTTTCTTTTATACAGCCCCCATCCTGGTGTTTATAGCCCCCCCATCCTGGTATACAGCCCCCCATCCTGGTATATAGCCTCCATCCTGGGATATAGCCCCCTCATCCTGGTATATAGCCCCCAATCCTGGTATATAGCTCTTCATTCTGGGATATAGCTCCACATTCGGAATATGGCCCCCTGTTCTGGTATAAAGCATCCCCCATCCTGGATATGGCTCCCCATCCTGGGATACAGCTCACCATCCTGACATAAAGCCCCCCATATTGGAATATAGCCCCCCCATCCTGGTATGCAGCCCCCATCCAGGTATATTACTCCCTTCCTGGTATTCAGACCCCACACTGGGATATAGCCCCCTATCTGGGTATACAGCCCCCCACCCTGGGATACAGCCCCCATCCTGGTATATAGTCCCCCACCCTGGGATATAGCCCCCACCATCCAGGATCATTACCCCCCATCCTGGATATATCCCCCCATTGTCGTGGAAATGCTGTTTTCCCCCCAATGGTGCAGAACTCCCCCGATGGTGCCAAGCTCCCCCGATGTCCCCCAGCGTCCTGGATATGCCCTCCATCCCCAATGGTGCCGAGCCCCCCCCCTAATGGTGCCGAGCTCCTCCATTGGTGTCGAGCTCCCCCGATGTCCCACATCGTCCTGTATATGCCCGCCCATGCTGCCGCACAACAAAATAACACGATGTAAAACTCACCCCATGCAACAATTGCCTCCATCTCTTCTGGCTGCCAGCACTCGCTAGCCTAGTCCTCCTGCGTCGCTGAGGTAACAGATCATATGATCGGGGAGCGCAGTGATGATGTCACTCTTCTGTACCGATCACATGATCGGTTTACCTTGGTGACGCAGGAGGACTCGGACCACGAGTGTTGTCAGCTGGAAGAGGCGGAGTCAATCGTCGATGGGGTGAGTTCCACATCGTTTGTTATTTTGTTGTGCGGCAGCATGATGGGCATATACAGGATGATGGGGGATATCGGGGGAGCTCGGCACCATCGGGGGGAGATCAGCACTATCAGGGGGGCTCGGGGCACCATCGGGGATGGAGGGCATATCCAGGACGATGGGGGGGAATATCCAGGATGATGGGGGGAGGGTATGTCCAGGACAATGGGGGGGGCATATTTAGTGATGATGAGGGGAAGACTTTATTTAATTTAATATGCCCTTCATCTGTTTGGCGTCCCTCAGTGCTGCTTCAGCACTGAGGTGATGGACAGCGGCAGGTGCAGTACATAATAAATGAGCGGGAGCACGTGACCTCCCGCTGTCTAGGCAGCCTTGTGCAGCCTCCTCACAGTCTGCTCCAGAGACGCAGCTCCCCCCAGCACAGCCCTAGAGCCCCGAAAATGTTTGGGGAAAAAAGTGTGTCTTATGGTCTGAAAAATATGATAAGTGTGTCTTATAATATGAAAAAAACATATATATGGTATATATGTATATATGTGTATATAATATATATAATAAGTATCTGATATGTGGTGCTGTTTTGTTTGTACATAGCTTTCAACCTTCTGAGTACAATCAGAATTCATTGTGACTATTATAGTTATGCTGAAATTGTTCCAGAAAATGAAGTATTTATCCCAGAAAATTATTGCAATTTCATGTTTTGTTATACACATTTATTTCCTTTCTGAGTGCAATCCGATAAATTCAATGCACCCATGGACTTAAAGGGTTAGTCCGAGGCCAGCATCTTTTTGTTCCATCTCTACAGTAAGGGTACCTTTACACGCCGCTACGACAGGATGGATACAACCCGCTACAGGCTACAAATGTAGCTTGTAGCGTCAATATAGCCCGTAGTAGCGGCGTGTGAAGACGGGACGAGACAGCCGGCAACAGATACATCTGTTTCCGAGCACTGCTCGAAAACAGATGGCTACAAAGCCGATTGTAGCGACCTGTATCGGCGTGTAAAGAGGCTACAGAAGGGATGTATATACACCAGGCGATGTACCTGGTATGTAGCTGGGACGTGACACAGGCTCCGGGATACCGCCCCCCTTCAGCGATCATTGGAGGAAGCTCCTGCATGACGATTGGTAGTTGCTGCATAGGGCGGCATATTTAAGGAGCTGACCAGTCACACTACACAATTGCTCGAGCGTCATGTATTAATCAGCCTCCTGCGAGGCCTGCCCAATCATGATGTTCTTGCGTTGTCCTATCAGCGTACGGACGTCTTGTAATCCACAATTGTGGCACGCCTATGTGCTGTCCCTGCTGCACCAGGTCCGCCCATATTAGCTTGCTGTAGCGGTGTGTAAATGAGGTAAGCTAAGCTACAGATGGCTACTTGAGACACCCGGCGATGTAGCTAGCTATAGATGTAACGTAGCGTAGCGCACCTTGTGGCGGCGTGTAAAGGTGGTGCGTTTCCCGTTTGTAACCGTTTGGCCGTGCTCGTGCACGTGAAGTAGCGGGTTGTATCCATCCTGTCGTAGCGGCGTGTAAAGGTACCCTAACAGCTATTGTTTTGGTTTTTTTTTTCTATTTCCTGTGATGCCGCTCCATGTTAGTACCCTCCAGTGCATCTTGGGATCCTCACATGAGTGTTATCGAGCTGACAAGCCCCATACAATTCCTGAGCGCCTCCAAACAAGCATCACTTTGACACTAGTTTCACGGGCCGGGGCTGTCAATTCGTGTTCATAAAGTCTAAATAAAGATGTTCAACCCTTCGGCTTCACTCCTCGCAGTGCTGTGTCTCGGCTACTCCACTTTCTTCTCCCCTCCTTGCAGTGCTGTGTCTCGACCCCCACCATCTCCCTCCCCATGTCGGGGAAGATGTGACACTGCACCCATGGGATTGGTTAAGAACAGGGAGAAGGTGGGCTGAGACACAGCACTGGGGTAGAGAAGAGAAAGCGAGATATTTTGTAGACTATTTGAACAGAATTAACAGCTTAACCCTGAAACATCTAGTGTGCTTTGTTTCAGGGAACGGCTGAGGAAGTGCCTGGGACCTGTGAGCTCAATGACACTCCGTGTGAGGATCCCAGGATGCACTTGGGGGTACTCACATGGAGCGCCATTAAGCAGGAAAAACAAAGCAATAGCTGTTACTCTAGACAGGGAACCATCTAGAATTAATGAAGGAAATATATTAGAAAAAAGCTTAGATTATAGAGATAAATTATATAGAACCTTAGAAAAAAAGTTGCTGGCCTTGGACTAACCCTTTAAATGGGGTGTTCAGACCTATTCACGCTGCCAATTAAAGCAGGCTGGGTGTTTTTATCTCATGCCAAATCAACATAAAAAAATATGCATATCAGCACTGCCCTATAGAATTAAATTGGTTTGAAGGCTATCCTAATATCGGCTGGATGAGAGGTTCCCAAACTTTTTTGCACCAGGGACCGGTTTCATGGAAAACCATTTTTCCGTGGCCCTGTGGGGGGTGGGGCTTTGGTCATATGGGGTGGGGCTATGGAGAAGGGGTAGAGTTTAGTACCCTGTTTTCCCAACAGATGCGTTAGATCCTATTTTCAGGGGATGTCTTATTTTTCTATCCCCTTGCAGCCACCAATATGGTATCCTCCATCATTTCCTTGCAGCCTCCATCATCCCCTTGCAGTGCACAATATCCCCATCATCCATTTGCAGCCCATAATATCCATATCATCCCCTTGTAGCCCCCATTACCATATCCCCCATCATAATCCCCTTGCAGCCCCTATCCTCCTCTCTTGCAGCTCCCATATACTCCTCTGCAGCCCCCATCATCCTCCTCTCCCAGCCCCTACCATCCTCCTCTTCAGCCCCTACCATCCTCCTCTTCCAGCCCCCACCATCCTCCTCTTTTAACCCTCATTCTCCTCTTCCAGCCCCTATCCTCCTTTTGCAGCTCCAGCCTCTTCCATCTCCCAGCCTCCTCTTCCAGTCCCCAGCCTCCTCTTCCAACCCATTCTCTTCTTTCAACCCCCAGCCTCCTCTTCCAACCCCAGCCTCCTCTTCCAGCCCCATTCTCCTCCTCCAACCCCCAGCCTCCTCTTCCAGCCCCAGCCTCCTCTTCCAGCCCCGCCTCCTCTTCCAGCTCCCAGCCTCCTCTTCTAACCCCATCATCTCTATGTCAGACACACACAGTTCGGTCACCTGCAGTATTACTTCCCCTCTCTGTTCTTTTCCTCAGCTGTGTGCAAAGAAGTACATGAGAAGCCATCGGCCAATCACAGTGCAGCAGCCAGGCCAATCACAGTGCAAAAGCCACTAGCCAATCATGGCCCGGCTGCTGCTCTGTGATTCGCCGATGGCTTCTCATGTACTTCTATTCACACATCTGAGGAAAAGAACAGAGAGGGGACGTAATGCAGCAGGTGCAGGGGGGCGGTGACATCCCTCCGGGAGCCTGCTGGTCTGTGGAGGCGCGGACGAGCATGCAGATCCCCGTGGCCCGGTCCTGGTCTGCGGCCTGGTGGTTGGGGACCCCTGGGCTAGACCTTGTCCGTGTTATACACTTGTGTGACCGCAGCCATACATTGCTAACGGTATGAAATTTGTGTTGTTTTGATGTTTTGACATTCCATAATACACTGTGTGCAGAATTATTAGGCAAGTTGTATTTGTAATTATTAGGCAAGTTTATTTTTATTATTGATCAACAACTATGTTCTCAATCAACCCAAAAGACTCATAAATATCAAAGTTTAATATTTTTGGAAGTTGGAGTGGTTTTTCTTTTTTAGATTTGGCTATCTTAGGAGGATATCTGTTTGTGCAGGTAACTGTTACTGTGAAGAATTATTAGGCAACTTAATAAAAAACAAACATATTCCCATCTCACTTGTTTATTTTCACCAGGTAAACTAATATAACTGCATAAAAATTAGAAACAAACATTTCTGACATGCAAAAACCAAAAACAAAAAAATTAGTGACCAATATAGCCACCTTTCTTTATGATGACACTCAACAGCCTTCCATCCATACTTTTTTGAAGTTGCTGGGCACAGCTGCAGCTCTCTTCCCCACGCTCCAGGCTGGAGCTCACATGGACCACGCCGTCACACTGCTTTGCTGCTCCTGGTCATGTGTGGTGCAGATCCGGTCACAAGGTCATTGCTTAGCAACGGGTATATACAGAGGCGGCAGCACTCACCAATCTTCAAGTCGATTCTTTATTGTACAAACAGCATAAAAGGCGATCAGAGGTGTTTACAGGGGATACAGGGGGGAGGATAGGATGTCCCTCAAGCAACGGGCTGTTTCACACCCACCACAGGGCGCTTCTCCAGGCTATGGCACCTAAGCCTTCCATCCATAGATTCTGTCAGTTGCTTGATCTGTTTATGATCAATATTTTGTGCAACAGCCACCACAGCCTCCCAGACACTATTCCGAGAGGTGTACTGTTTTCCCTCCCTGTAGATCTCACATTTTATAATGCACCACAGGTTCTCAATGGGGTTCAGATTAGGTGAACAAGGGGGCCATGTCATTATTTTTTCTTCTTTTAGACCTTTACTGACCAGCCACGCTGGAGTAGTTGGATGCATGTGATGGAGCATTGTCCTGCATGAAAATCACGTTTTTCTTCAATGATACCGACTTCTTCCTGTACCACTGCTTGAAAAATTGTCCTCCAGAAACTGGCAGTATATCCAAGAGTTGAGCTTCACTCCATCCTCAACCTGAAAAGGTCCCACAAGTTCATCTTTGATGATACCAGCCCATACCAGTACCCCACCTTCACCTTGCTGGCATCTGAGTTGGAGTGGAGCTCTCTGCCCTTTACTGATCCAGCCTCTCGCCCATCACCTGGCCCATCAAGAGTCACGCTCATTTCATCAGTCCATAAAACCTTTAAAAATCAGTCTTATATTTATTGGCCCAGTCTTGACATTTATCTTATGTTTCTTGTTCAAAGGTGGTCGTTTTTCAGCCTTCATTACCTTGGCCATGTCCCTGGGTATAGCACTCCTTGTGCTTTTTGATACTCCAGTAACGTTGCAGCTCTGAAATATGGCAAAACTGGTGGCAAATGTCATCTTAGCAGCTTCACGCTTGATTTTCCTCAATTCATGGGCAGTTATTTTACGCCTTTTTTGCCCAGCACACTTCTTGTGACCCTGTTGGCTATTTGCAATGAAACGCTTGATTGTTCAATGATCACGCTTCAACAGTTTGGCAATTTCAAGACTGCTGCATTCCTCTGCAAGACATCTCACAATTCTGGACTTTTCAGAGCCTGTCAAATCTCTCTTCTGACCCATTTTGCCTAAGGAAAGGCATTTGCCTAATAATTAAGTACACCTTATATAGGGTGTTGATATCATTACACCACACCCCTCCTCATTACAGAGATGCACATCACCTGATTTACTTAATTGGTAGTTGGCTCTCAAGCCTATACAGCTTGGAGTAGGACAACATGTATAAAAAGTATCATATGTTCAAAATACTCATTTGCCTAATAATTCTGCACACAGTGTATATGGTCGGATGGTTTTATAAATAATGACAAGCCTCATTCACATTTATTTGCATGTACTTATAGGGTAATTCCAATTTAATTTAAAGAGTAAACTTCATTTTAACTTTTATTTCGGTAATCAGTAGTAATGATGAAATTAAAGAAATTTGTAGTGTACACTCATGGCAGAAAGTTTTGGAATTCTTGAAATTGTTACAGAAAGTATTTTCCCCAGAAAATTATCGCAACTATTTGTTATGTCATGTACATGTTTATTTCCTTTGTATGTATTGGAACAATACAAAGAAAAAAAACAGAAAAAAGTCAAACTGGACATAATTTTACACAAAAGTCAAACAATGCGCTGGACAAAATTCTTGGCACCTTTCCAAAATTATGGGTAAACAACTTTGTTTCAAGCATGTGATGCTCATTCAAATTCAACTGTAGCAAGTTGTAACAGGTTTGGGCAATATGAAAATCACACATGAAACCAGATAAAAAGGGGAGAAGTTGACTCAAACTTTGCATTGTGTGTCTTTGTCTACCACACTAAGCATGGAGAACAGAAAGAGAAGAAAACTTTGAGGACTTGAGAACCAATTTGTTGAAAAATATAAAAAATCTCAAGGTTATAAGTCCATCTTCATTGATCTTGATGTTCCCGTGCCCAACATAATCAAGATAATCAAGAAATTTGCAACCGATGGCACTGCAACAGTGTCAGCACAAACTATTCATCGACATTTGAATGAAATGAAACGCTATGGCAGGAGACCCAGGAGGACGCCACTGCTTACACAGAAACATAAAAACTGTAGATTGCAGTTTTTCAAAATGTAAATGAGTAAGCCAAAATCCTTTTGGGAAAATGTCTTGTGGACAGATGAGACCAAGATAAAAGTTTTTATTCTGTTTTTTACCAAAAATGGAACAAGACCTAAAAAGAAAAGAACACAGTACCTACAATCAGATATGGTGGAAGTTCAAAGATTTTTTATGTAGTTTTTTAGCCTCTGGTACTGGGTGCCTTAACTGTGTCCAAGGCATCATGACATCAAAAGATCATCCAAAAGATTATGGGTTGCAATGTAGTACCCATTGTCAAAAAGTTGGATTTGCCTCCTAGGTCATGGGTCTTCCAATAGGCCAATGACCTCAAACATACTTCAAGAAGCACCCAGAAATGGATGGAAAGTTCTGAAGTGGCTAGCAGTGAGTCCAGATCTTAATGCCATTGAACACCTTTGGAGAAATATTAAAATTACTGTTGAGAGAAGGTACTCTTCAAATATGAGACCTGGAGCAGTTTACAAAGGAAGAGTGGTCCAAAATTCCAGTTGAAAAGTGTAAGAAGCTTGTTCATAGTTATAGGGAGCGATTGCTTGCAGGTATTTATTTTAAAGGGCGTGCAACCAAATATTAAGTTGAGGGTGCCAACAATTTTGTCTGGCCCATACTTGGAATTTTGTGTGCAATTAGTTTGACTTTGTTTTTCTTTATATTGGTCCAATACACGCAAAGGAAATAAACGTGTACAACAAAACATGTAATTGCAATAATTTTTGGGGAGAAATGCTTTATTTTCTGGAACAATTTCAAGTGTGCCAACAGTTTCAGCCACAGCTGTTTTATATTGAACTTTGAACTTAGGTATGTACTTAGAAGTCTATGAAGAATTTTTCCTATCTGTTGGAGCTAAAATGACATTGTGATAGAAAGTGTACAGCTAATTGGTCAGAACGAAAGGATGCCTATTATGATTCTTCAATTGATGTTTGTAAGATTTTCTTAAATGTCATTGTTGTTGGTCTTATATAATGGTTGAACAGTTTCAAATATTCTCTTGTTTTTGCACATCAGTCGTCCTTCATCACAGTGAATGAGCCACGGGGTAGAAACCAGTCATTGCCTGTCATTCTTCAGAGAGAGAAAGGCACTTATGGAAGCGTGACTGTGACTTTTGAGGTAAGATCAGCTTCATTGGTTTGAGTATTTGTTTCGACAACTCAGCAATATCATTAATTGCTAAAACGTTCTTTTTTCCATTCAAACTCACAGTGTCAGGAGTTTGTTTTTACAATTTACCATCAATTCAGTTTTAACTGTGTCATCCGTGATATAAATGCAGAGCTTGGCTACGTTGTATTTTTATTAAGGGACAAAACTACCAAATTAACAGATAACTCTATTTATTTATTCCTCTTAATTTGCACCAACATATTCTTCATTACTGTACACACACTGTATCCACTAAGGCTGCTTTCAGATCATGATTTTTGAGGATCCGTGGCTATCCGATTTGGCCCCAATGTATCCCTATGGGCACGAATTGGTCCTGTATGGCCATCCGATTGTGTCCAAATTGTAACGGACACATTCGAATCTGGCACAGATAACGGCAAATAACATGGGGGCCTATGGAGCGTGGGTTCGGGAAAAGACTGAATCGTTTCCCAGACCCGATTTTAGTGTACTGAGCATGCTCAGTACACTAAGACTGCTCCTTACCATTTAATTTCACTTTCGCAATGTATATACATACATTGCGGAAGTGAAGCAAGTGTTAAAAAAAAAAATCCTCACCTCTCCGGCGAGTGTCTTGCGATGTGTGGCATCTAGATCCGAATGCTTAAGGACCTAGGTCAGCTGTCTCTCTCTCTCATTATTCTTTCATTAGGCAAATATACCCGTATATACTCTTGTATAAGCCGACCCGTGTATAAGCCGACCCCCCTACTTTTGCCCCCAAAAGCTGGTAAAAGTTATTGACTCGCGTATAAGCGAGTGGTGGTATATAAGCCCCTGTGCCGTAGTATACAGGCCCCCAGTGGTGGTATATAGGCCCCTGTGCCATAGTATACAGGCCCCCAGTGGTGGTATATAGGCCCCTGTGCCGTAGTATACAGGCCCCAGTGGTGGTATATACCGTATTTTTCCTTTTATAAGACGCACTTTTTTTCCTCCAAGTTTTGGAGGAAAGTGGGGGTGCGTCTTATAAAAGGAATATAACATTCTAGCATCCTCAGTTGCTTGGGAGGGGGGACAGCAGTGAAGTGGGGACAGAAGTGACAGGGAATGGTCCCTGCTGAAGAATCAGGAGGCAGGAGCACCACGTGTCCCCGGCTCATTAACTACTTAGATATTCACTTCACTTGCTCCCAGTCTCCACCCACCTCTCTGCACTGAACACAGCGAGGAGAGGTGAGCCCGGGGAGCAGGAGAAGCTCCTTAGCCAGCACACATGGTCTCTCTCCAGCTTCCTGCAGTGGCTGGGGAGACTGTGTGCTGGAGATAGTGAGAATGGAGGAGCGGGGCACAGCTGCTGTAAGTGAATCAGCACTGACCTTTGTGCTGATTCACTGCCATGTAGTCAGGGGCAGAGCAGGGAGATCGGTACCTTATCACAGTGTGGTGCTCTCTGTAATGTGTCCTGCTGAGCCCTGCACAGTGCAGAAATCCAGGAAGCTCGGTCTGCAGTTGAGGAGCTTCTGTGTATGGAGAGCAGGGCTGGAGCCTGCATAACACCAGTGTACAGCTCCTGTATCTACATCCTGCATCTACAGGTCAAGCTCTGCTGTGGTGACTTGTAATTAGGAGACAGGGCTGGAGCATTATATTTCAGCACAGTGTATAGACCCCCTCCCTGGCCCTCCCTCATACAGTACATCACATCAGAACTTGATCTGCAGACTATCGCCACTTCCTTGATTTCAGCAGGGTGATGGCAAAGCAGGATACATTAAAGTGAGTGCACATGTATATGTAACATAACCACTAATAAAGTTAACACTGCCAATACTGTGCTTAACTAGAACTTCAAGCATGCTATAGGATCTACAGTACATGCTGGGAGTTATAGTTCTTAAAGGGGTTGCCACTACATGAACAAATCCCATCTCATTCACCTTTTTGGTCCTTGTATAATTAAGGCTGCCTTCACACTTGTGTCCCCCTCTGCGGCGTCCTGCGGAGGGGGACCGCAAGCTGAGCGCAGGCACTGCAAGTCCCTATGTTTAACATGGGGACGTGGGTGCCTGCGCTCGGGTGCAGATTGGCGGGCGCACCCATTCACTGCAATGTATGATTTGTACGCAGGCGGATGCATGCGCACAAATCATACAGTCTCGTCCGCACTAGGAAAACATGTCGCATTCAGGGTGTGGACGAGAGTGTGTGATTTGTGCGCAAGTATACGCATGCGTACAAATCATACATGACGGTGAATGGGTGCCATGCCAATCTGCCCCTGAGCGCAGGCACCCGCGTCCCCATGTTAAACATAGGGACTTGCGGTGCCTGCACTCAGCTTGCGGTCCCCCTCCACAGGAAGCAGCGGAGGGGAACGCTAGTGTGAAGCCAGCCTAAAAAAGACCATACTTACCCACGATGCTGCAGCGGTTCCAACATTGTCAGAAGTTGCATAGTCATCTCCCATGTGACATTGATATGAGACTCAGCCCTCCGACCAGTCAGTGCTGGCATCTGTCTCCCCGCCATCAGACACTGGAGCAAGAAGTCATTGGTGTTGCTCACATGCTGCTCCTGCATCCGAAGGAGACAGATGCCAGCGCTGACTGGTCGCAGGGCCTGACTGTCATATCAAAGTCATTTTTTGCTTCAAATATTTTTTTCCCTATTTTCCACCTCCAAAATCTGGGTGCGTCTTATAATCCGGTGCGTCTTATAAAGCGAAAAATACGGTAGGTTCTTGTGCCGTAGTATAAAGGCCCCCAGTGGTGGTATATAGGCCCCTGTGCCGTAGTATACAGGCCCCAGTGGTGGTATATAGGTTCCTGTGCCGTAGTATACAGGCCCCCAGTGGTGGTATATAGGCCCCTGTGCCATAGTATACAGGCCTCCAGTGGTGGTATATAGGCCCCTGTGCCGTAGTATACAGGCCCCCAGTGGTGGTATACTGGCCCCCAGCAGTAACACACAGCCCCCCCTCATTATGTGTCCCCCAGGCTGCGGCACCTGTTAAAATAACAAACCTTTCATACGTCACCTTTCCGGCGCAGCTCCTCCGCTCCCGGCTTCTTTCTGCTTGTGCCGGCTTCTAGTGCTGTGACCGGGCGCAGGAGATAACGTCATCTCCTGCGCCCGGTCACATGACACCGGCACAAGCAGGAAGAAGAAGCAGAGACCGGAGGAGCTGCGCCAGAAAGGTGACGTATGAAAGGTTTGATATTTTGACAGGTGCCGCAGCCTGGGGGACACATAATAAGGAGGGGGGGCTGTGTGTTACTGCTGGGGGCCAGTGTAGTGCAATATGCACGGCATCCCCCCACCGCTGATGGACGGGGGGATGCCGTGCATATTCATTACACTAATGAGGCGGCCCCACGTGACCGCCCGCGGTCACTGCGGACCCCTCCTGCCTCCTCCAGCACCCGGTCACAGCCCCCCCCCCACAGCAAAAACCGAGTGACTCGTGTATAAGCCAAGGGGAGGACTTTTCAGCCCAATTTTTGGGCTGAAAAACTCGGCTTATACGCGAGTATATACGGTAAATAATTAACATAACAATGAGAGAAAATGGGAGATTTTTGGCTCATTCTCTAAAAGTAATAACCAATTACAGGACTCACTCTAAATGAAAAGAGTGCCTATATTATACACAGCAGGCAAATCAAAAGACAAGAATGTATTTGCATACACAAAACTGGACATGCAAAAATATAAAATAGAAGCTAATTAAAGCACAACAGATGAAGAAAAGGTAACACCAAACGGTGTATACTCTTAAATGTACTGAAATCCAATATAGTGGGCTCCATGGTCCCCACTTCTAAACAATAATTCCAGATCCAGATGCATTTAAATAAAACCAATAATAAATAAATGGGTCATATAGATACAATAAACATGTAATAAAAAGGTACAATGTAAACCTACACATAGTGTACAGTAAACATATTACATGAGATTGGAATGTAACTATGCAATGGGTGAGAGATTCAGTAGGTAATAGCAGAAACTAAATTCTTAGTAAGGAAGTCAAGTAAGTAAATGAACAAATGTGACATCAAATAAAACAATGGTATTCAGAGCATATGTAAGCTGAACATATTCAGAAAGAGGAGGTGTGAATGGAACCCCTATTCAATCGCTCACCCCTTACAGATTTACAATTATAGTATATGTAATATACACTATTTGTACCTGTACACTACACTTGTTTACATGTACTGTACATTGCATTGATATTACCCATTTACTAATGGCTTATTGGGATACATCTGTTTCTGGGCCCAGAATTATTGTTTAGAGCAGGGGTCTCAAACTCGCGGCCCGAGGGCCGCATGCGGCCCCTGGGGCTTCACTATGCGGCCCGCGGCCCCTTGGATAACTTAATGATGCATCGCCCCAGTGCAGGGGGCCGCTGCAGTCCCCGCTGTGAGATGACTTCTGTCCGCGGCACTAACAAGCTCTGCCACTCAGCAAGATCAATGCAAGCTTCCAGGCAATGAGAGGCCCGCAGCTGAAGGTAGAATATGACGTCACCTGCAGGCCTCTGGCTGGCAGATTGCATTGATCTTGATGAGCAACAGAGCTTGTCTGAGCAGCGGCTGGAGGAAGTCATAGCACAGTGGAGGCCGGAAGTCGGCCCCCTGCACTGGAGCGATGCATCATTAAAGTGAGAAAAGTGTGAATGTGTGTGAGTGTGAGGGTGTGAGTAAGTGAGTGAGGATATGTGTATAAGAAAGTGTGTGTGAGTTTCAGTGTGTGTATGAGAGTGTGTGAGTGTGAGAGTGTGTGTGAGAGTATGTGTGTGTGTGGGGGATTTGTGTGTGGGTTTGTGTGTGAGGGTGTGTGTGAGTGTGATAAAGTGTGTATTCGAGTGTGTAAAAAGAAGGTAAAACAGGATGGGGGGGCATCACTATAAAAGTAGATCAATATGGGGGACATCACTATAAAAGGGGATCATGATGGGGGACATCACTATAAAAGGGGATCGGGATGGGGGACATCATCACTAAAGGGGATCAAGATGGGGGACATCACTACTAAAGGGGAATGGGATGGGGGACATCACTAGAAAAGGAGATCAGGAAAGGGGACATCACTAGAAAAGGGGATCAGGATGGGCACATCTCTACAAAAGGGGATCATGATCGATGGGGGACATCACTAGAAAAAGGGATCAGGATGGTGGACATCACTAGAAAAAGGGATCAGGATAGGGATCATCACTAGAAAAAGGGATCAGGATGGTGGACATCACTAGAAAAAGGGATCAGGATGGGGATCATCACTAGAAAAGGGGATCGGGATGGGGGACATCATCACTAAAGGGGATCAAGATGGGGGACATCACTACTAAAGGGGAATGGGATGGGGGACATCACTAGAAAAGGAGATCAGGAAGGGGGACATCACTAGAAAAGGGGATCAGGATGGGCACATCACTACAAAAGGGGATCATGATCGATGGGGGACATCACTAGAAAAAGGGATCAGGATGGTGGACATCACTATAAAAAGGGATCAGGATGGTGGACATCACTAGAAAAAGGGATCAGGATGGGGGACATCACTAGAAAAGGGGATCAAAATAGGGGATATCAGTAGAAAAGGACATTACTACAGGATGGGGACATTACTACAAGAAGGGGATCAGGATTTGTACTTTACTACATTGAGCAAAAAATTCTGGTATTACTAAAAATATCACTTAGTCCTACAAGAGATGCGGCCCCCAGCTATAAATGTTTTTTTATGTGCGGCCCACCAACCCAGCCGAGTTTGAGACCCCTGGTTTAGAGGATGTAGTAGACCTTGTTGTCTATTATATTAAACTTTGGTACATTTAGCAGTATACACCAATTGGTGTTTTTTTAATGTTTTTATTTGCTGTGCTTTATTAATGTTTTGTTTGGTAGAAAAACTCTATACTTTTGGATGTTCAGCTTTGTATTTGCTTATACTTATTTGTTTTTTTACTTCTACTCTCGGTGTCAGCGCACACTGCCAAACAACCTTTGCCGCATCCAGGTGTGTGTCAGTAGGTGAGTATCCCTTGATTTGTTATTATCAGCTCTAAGTGGCTGGGTAACCCTTATTTTTGCCCAGTCAACCTTTTCCGCTAAAATCCTTGTTTCATGGTATTTTTAATAGGTATAAAAACTATATTTGATCATTTCATATTTGCTGTTTTCAAGAAAAAGACCAGAGAGAGATTGTGCTTTAGTGAGCCGCGCTGCCGTCCCACTGTA
The DNA here is from genome assembly GCA_033576535.1 of Allobates femoralis. Taxonomy (NCBI): domain Eukaryota; kingdom Metazoa; phylum Chordata; class Amphibia; order Anura; family Aromobatidae; genus Allobates; species Allobates femoralis. Next base: position 755,221,337 of record JARQOC010000003.1, on the reverse strand, counting down.
CCTGAATAAATGCCAGGGAAGCCAAACATATGCAAGCTGCTTCTTTATTCCATCAGTATTTCCATCCAACGTGTTTCGGTACGGACCTTGTACCTTCCTCAGGGATATCTGGGATCCACTGAGGAAGGTACAAGGTCTGTACCGAAATGCGTTGAATGGAAATAATGATGGAATAAAGAAACAGCTTGCATACTCTTGGCTTCCCTGGCATGTATTCGAGTACGGTGGGACGGCAGCGCGGATCACTAAAGCATGATCTCTCTCTGGTCTTTTTCTTGGATACATCACCACTGTTACGTGGGAGTGTGGATCCAGCAGCAGCTGTCTGAGCTAATTTACCAGTTGTGGGGAAACACAACTGGAAGTGGTGAGCACATACACCTATGACGGTCCGTAAAACGATAAGACCCATTTGCGCCTCTTTGTCTCCCCTTTTTTCTTTGTAAATATTTGCTGCTTTGTTTTTGCAGATAGATGGAGGGCCAAATCCAGCTGATGAAGATCTAATTCCGGCTAAAGGAAACATTACATTCTTAAGTGGAAGGTCAATCTTCATTTACAACCTGACTGTTTTAGATGATCAGGTAAAATAAACAATCCTTTGACACTTAGTGACCACTACAGGTGAAAACATTATGTCTTTAATACCAATATTAATATACTTACCTAATCCAGTGTGTCATCAGCTTCTGGCCCGATGTCCACGAATCCCACAATGCACCTCACTAACTGGAAGCAGCACCATATTAGTATACCCAAGTGATGAGTTTGCTAATATAGCGCCAGTTGGCAGCGGTACCGACATCCTTTGCCGACCTCCCACATGCTGACTACCTCCTGCTGCCCGCAGCACCCCGCATGCCACCACCCGGCCCCCCGCTGTCGCTGCAGCAGCCTACACGTCCGCCGCTCCACCAATAGCCTCTGAACAATTACAGGTTGCAGGATCTGTGGTGATGTCACAGTCATGTGATCAGTCACATGGCCGTCACATCAGCACAGCTCCAATACTACAGTGAAACAGACTGCAGCCACGACAAAGTGTGGAGCGGAGAGGGCAGAAAGAGTACAGGGAGCAGAAAAAAAGCACGGGGAAGAAAGAGTACAGGAGGGGACAGAAACAGTACAAGGGGGGCATAAAGACTGCAGAGGGGCAGAAAGAAAGCACAAGGGGTCAGAAATAGTACGGCGGTGCAGAAACAGTACAAGGGGGCCAGAGAGCGCACAGTGAGGTAGAAGAGAATGGAGGGCTGTACTTGGTGGAAGAGAGAGCATGGAGGGAGAGAGTGTGCATGGAGGGGGAGAGAGTGCACGCATGGAGGGAGAGAGCACACATGGGGGGAGAGAGCGTGCATGGGGGGAGAGAGCACGCACGAAGGGAGAGAGCGTGCATGGAGGGAGAGAGTGCACATGGAGGGAGAGAGAGTGCGCATGGAGGGAGAGAACGCACGCACAGAGGGAGTGAGTGCGCATGGAGAGAGAGAGCATGCATGGAGGGAGAGAGCAGGCAAGGAGGGAGAGAGCACGCATGGAAGGAGAGAGCTTGCGTGGAGGGAGCACACACGCATGGAGGGAGAGAGTGCGCATGGAGGGGAAGAGAGAACATGCATGGAGGTAGAGAGTTCACACGGAGGGAGAGCGAGCACGAACAGAGGGAGCGAGCATGCACGGCGGGAGAGCACGCATGGAGGGGGAGAGAGCGTGCACCTAGGTACAGAGCGAGCACGGAGGGGAAGAGAGTGAGCAGGGAGGTAGAGAGCGTGTACAGAGGGGGAGAGAGTGAGCAAGGAGAGATCATGAACAGTAAGGGAGAGAGTGTGCACTTAGGTGGAGAAAGTACGCATGGAGCAGGAGAGAACGCTCATGGAGGGGGAGAGTGCGCATGGAGGGAGAGAGCATTTATGGAGAGAGCACGCATACGGGGAAAGTGCGCACGGAGAAAGCATGCACGAAGGGAGAGAGCGTGCAAGGAGGTAGAGAGTGCGCACGCAGGGATAGCGTGCACGTAGGGGGAGAGAGCACACACGGAGAGAAGGAGTGCGCACAGAAGAAAAGAGCACACACAGAGGGAATGATTGCACATATGGTGGGAGATAGGGTGCACGGGGAAGTGAGCCCATAGAGGGGGATGCCAGCTCAAAGGAGACAACAAAGGGAGGAGATACACCACATACAGGGAGGAGCGCACACTGGGAGACAGCAGAAAGGAGAGAGTAGATGAGGAGCAAAAACAGTGCACTGGGAGAGATAGCACACAGGGTGAAGCCCACTCAAAGAAGAGCACACATGACAAAAGAGGACAACACAGGGAGATAGGCAGTACTGGGAGAGAGAGTGGATGGAAGGAAAAGACAGTCGCTGCTCCTAGCACCACAGAGCCCGCCCCCATTGTAACATCACTACCCTCCCAATGTGATAGCTTCTGGCCTCCATCTAGTATTATGTAATAGATCAGGAAACAAATGTTGGGAACAAAACTGCTGATATTGGTTGGATTTTGCAAAAGTATTTGTCCCTGTAAGTTACAGATGCAAAGACAAGGGAAAAGTGCTGTTTGAGTACATTCTATACCACAGAAAATTTTCACATAAGACCCCCAAAATGGTCCAGACAAAATTGTTGTCATCTTTCCAAAACTGTGGGTAAACAACTTTGTTTCAACCATGTGATTATAATGCAAAATCACCTGTGGCAAGTAACAAGTTTAGGCAATATCAAAATCACTAAAATCCACTGTCCAATAATACTCTGTTTCACTCAACACGAATAAAACCAAAATCTACCGTCGTTCCCACGGAAGACAAATGAAACTACTTCTCTTTAACACAATTGATTCGTTTTATTAATATTAGCAATTAAATACATCAAGGTACCCAAATTGTTACAGGTTAAAATCCATAATATTAAAAATTCCTATATAAATACCTCTCAAAGCAAACAACAGAATAACAAAGGGTGCACCTATGTAGTATATGTCATCAGATAGCTTAAATTCTGGTGCTAATAAAAGTATATATTCACTATCACATACAGCCTGGAACCAGCCTAATACTTTCCAAGGGGCACAATCAATACCCTACTACACACTAATAGACAGGATCCCCCAGCAGCACATTAATTAAGACTCCTGCGGGAATTACCTTGAGTTCCAGGCTGTGCTATCGCTGTTCTGGTACACAGGCTCCTCACCCCTCCAGCCAACGTACGTTTCAAAGTTTTATTTTCTTCAGGGCAGAAGATAAAACTTTGAAACGTACGTTGGCTGGAGCGGTGAGGAGCCTGTGTAGCAGAACAGCGATAGCACAGCCTGGAACTCAAGGTAATTACCAGCAGGAGTCTTAATTAATGTGCTGCTGGGGGACCCTGTGTATTAGTGTGTAGTAGGGTATTGATTGTGCCCCTTGGAAAGTATTAGGCTGGTTCCAGGCTGTATGTGATGGTGAATATATACTTTTATTAGCACCAGAATTTAAGCTATCTGATGACATATACTACATAGGTGCACCCTTTGTTATACTGTTGTTTGCTTTGAGAGGTATTTATATAGGAATTTTTAATATTATGGATTTTAACCTGTAACAATTTGGGTACCTTGATGTATTTAATTGTGAATATTAATAAAACGAATTAATTGTGTTAAAGAGACAGTAGTTTCATTTGTCTTCCGTGGGAAGGACGGTAGATTTTGGTTTTATTAATATCAAAATCACACCTGAAACCAGATAAAAAGAAAAGTTGACTCCATCTTTGCATTTTGTGTTTGTGCGTGCCACACTAAGCAAGGAGAACTAAAAAAGAGAACTGTCTTGAGACTTGAGAACCAAAATCATTGAAAAATAGCAAGAATCTCAAGATTACAAGACCATCCCCAGAGATCTTAATGTTTCGTTGTCCATGGTGCACAATATACTAAAGAAGTTTACAACCCATGGCACTGTAGATAATCTCTCTGGACATGGACAACAGAGAAAAATTGATGAATTGTTTCAATGCAGGATAGTGTGGGTGGTGGATAAGCAGCTCCAATCAGATTCCAAAGAAATTTAAGCTGTCCTGCAGATTCAGGGTTGCATCAGTGTCAGCACAAACTATCCTTGACATTTGAATGAAATAAAATGCTATGGTAGAGACCCAGGAAGACCCCACTGCTGACACAGAGACATAAAAAAGCCAGACTGCAGTTTGTCAAAATATACGTGAGTAAGCCAAGATCCTTCTGGGAAAACATCTTGTGGACTGATGAGAGCAAGTTAGAGTTTTTAGTAAAGCACATCACTCTACTGTTTACCAAAATTGGAATGAGGACTACAAACAAAAGAACATAGTACCTACAGTCAAATATGGTGGACGTTCAAAGATGTTCTGGAGTTGTTCTTCTGCCTCTGCCAGTGGGTGCCTTGACTGTATGCAAGGCATCATGAAATCTGAAGATTACCCAAGGATTTTGGGTCACAGTGTGTTATGCTGGATTGCGGTCTAGATCATGGGTTTTTCAGTAGGACAATAACCCTGAACATACTTCAAGAAGCCCCCAAAAATGGATGGAAACAAAGTGCTGGAGAGTTCTGACATAACTAGCAATACGTCCAAATCTAAATCCCATTGAACACCTGTAGAGAGATCTTAAAATTGCTGTTGAGAGAAGGCACCTTTCAAATATGAGAGACTTGGAGTAGTTTACTAAAAAAAACTTTTTTTGCTCCAATACACATAAAGGAAATAATCATGTTTATGAAAAAACAAAAAAACATGTAATTACAATAAATTTCTGGAAGAAATACGTCATTTTCTGAAACACTTTTAAAGGTGCCATTTTTAGCCATGACTGTATCTTACTTGAGAAAATTACATCTTTCTCCTCTTGGATTGCTTTTTTACTCTTAATACATGAGTAACATCTGTAATATTTATGTGCAGTGAAGACAGATGTTCACATTACTGAGATAAGAGATGACAGTAGGGGGCTTTTAAAATTATATGAAGAAAAGGAGGGAGGAGCTAGTGTCAGACAGACTATCTGTTATAAGTACCATAGAACTGAATAAGCACCAACTCAACTATTACCTATCTAGTAATGGGAAAATCTATAATCAGGATGGAGGATTTAGAGAATAAATTATTAGTCTGGAAGGAGAAAGAAGCAGATGTCTCTAAAAAGATATATGGTAAATAAGTTTATTATTTTCACATGTATTATTAACTTATGGCAAAAAAAATGCTTAGTATTTAATGGTTCTTTTCCACAGTCCTATGAAATACTGAAATAGTTTTACTTTTATTTTATAGATACCTGAAAATGATGAAAACTTTACTTTAAGACTGACAAACGTATACGACGGTGCAGAGATCAACACTACAAAGAGCACATTGCAGATAAATATAAAAAAGAATGATAGCCCAGTGCGATTCAGTCAGACTTCTTACATGGTGCCTGAGACTGAAGAAGTGATCATTATACCTGTGATCCGTGGAAAGACTCTTACTAATACTGTTGTTGGTTCTGATGACTCTGAAGTATCCATCAAATACAGAATCATAACTGGAAACTCATCATCAAGCGCACAGCTGAAAAGTGACTTCATAGATCTTCAGCCAAATAATACAATTATATTTCCTCCAAAAGTTCAGGAAATTGCACTAAAATTTCAAATTATTGATGATACAATCCCAGAAATAGCAGAGTCCTTTCAAATTGTTTTGATAGAGGAATCCTACAAGGGGATGCTGTTTTAGAATATCCAAGTATTGTCTACGTTACCATTGAACCTAATGATAAACCATATGGAGTCTTGTCCATTAACAGTGCCATTCTTGCACAGATAGTAACTATTGATGAAGATAAAGTATCAAGGTAAGGTTTTTATTTAAGTAATAACATGATTTGTTACAGAATTAAAGTGGCCCTCCACCCTGGTATTGAAAAGAGATGTTGCATTTTTCATGTGTAGGGTGTAGCACCCTACCTGGTGTTCTATGTTTTCCTCTTGCTTCCTTCTCTGTTGAAACTGATATTCTGGTCCTCCAGCATCCAACATGGCCTCTGCAGTGACATAGAGAGAAATGTTAGGTCTGACCTATGCCTTCACAACACACATATGGCAAGGAAGCAGTTGTTCAGACTTGCCACTGTGCCATGCCAGTATGGAGCCTGTCCTTCAAATAAAAATATGTTCCGCTAATCTATAAAAGATTGTCCAGCTAGAAATTATGAATTAAATATGTGTTGAAAATTGATATATACAGTGGTGCTTGAAAGTTTGTGAACCCTTCCAAATTTTCCATATATCTACATAAATTTGACCTTAAACTTTGTCAGATTTTCACACAATTCCTAAAAATAGAAACAAAAACAATTATTATTCAATCAAAATGGCCCAACATCACATGCAAAACTGTGAATCTATACAATTAGAGGACTAAAACCCCCATCACACTAAGCGAGATCGCTAGCAAGATCGCTGCTAAGTCACAAATTTGGTGACGCAACAGCACCTCGCCAGCGATTTCGATATGTTTGACACTTAACAGTGACCAGGCCCCTGCTGTGAGGTCGCTGGTCATGTCAGAGTTGCCTAGACCATTTTTTGATCGTTGGGGTCCCGCTGGGCAGCATGCATTAGTGTGTTTGACAGGGACAACGACCAACGACCTCAATACTACAGGTCTGAGAAATAGGGTCCCAACGACCTCCATATCATTCCGGGTCGTTGTTGCGTCGCTGGTGAGATCTCTGTTTGACATCTTACCAGCGATCCCGACAGCGACGCACCAGCGATCCCGACCAGGTCCTATCACTGGTGCATCGCCAAGTGTGACGGTACCCTTAGGGTCTTCACAAAACAATTGCAAAAGTGTATCATGGCAAATGAGATTTCTGAGGATCTCAGAACAAGAGTCAATACAAAGTAGTCTCTAAAGAGTTTGGACTTCACCAATCCATAGTTAGACAAATTGTGTACCAATGGAGGAAATTTAAGGTCCCCCAAGAGTTGCTGACCAAAGAAGATCACCCAAAAGCATGGCCTGTAATAGTTTGCTGGGTCACAACCCAAGGAACCCACTGTATCCTCTAAGCAATGAAAAGCTTCTCTTAAGGTACCTTTACACGCCGCAACCGCGGCAAGGAATCTGACCGGCAATCTGTTGCCTCATCACCATCGCCGTGAAATTACCTCGCAATTGCGGTGTGTAATTGGGGAATTTGGCAGTGATAAGAAAGGTTGCGCCTGGTTCCGATTTCACAGCACTGCTCCAAAATCAGAGGCGATAGGGATGGAATCTGCATTGCCTATTAATTTCCCAGAGGCGTGCCAAAGCGTGCCTGGAGACCTCGCCCCGTTAGCGATGATTGGTGGTGGCTACTGTGTTTCCATTGGCTTTCACCTAACACCGTGCCATATTTGAACAGCTGTCCATTCACCACCACACAATGGCAATGGCGTCACGTATTAGCCAGCCTTCCAGCGCAGGCTGGCCAGTCAGGACGCTATTGCATTGTCCAATGAGCGTGTTTGGGGCGCAGTGTAAAACAATTTGGCACGCCTATGTTTTCGCCCCGCTGAACAGGTATACCTACATTCCTTTGGGGATTGCAGCGTGTGAAGCGGCGTCGGGAGTCTACCGGATGTTTCCCGTTGTTGGTGTGGCAGCTTCCAAGGCGACATGTCGCCTGAGGTTGAGGGCGAAATTGCAGCGTGTAAAAATGTGCAAATGCACGTTAGATTGCCTCCTATCGCCGCCAAAAGTTGCGGCGTGTAAAGGTAGGTGAGTTTACCGACAGGAGGGCAGTGAACAACAATGGTGCGTATAGCAGGATTGCAAGGAAATAGCTAATGCTTTCTAAAAAGAACATTGCTATCCATCTGCAGTTTGGTAAAAATCAGCTGGGCAAGCTGGAAGACTGTAGAAACAATGTTTTCTGAACAAATGAGGCAATATAGAACTTTTTGGTATAAATGAGAAGTTTTCTGCTTGAAGACAGAAAAACACTGCATTACAACATTAAATCTTATACCATCTTTGAAACACGGTGATAGTATTACCATTGTATGAGTCTATTTTGCTGCACGTGACAGAAATAGAGATGAGCAAACCCGTTTAGGTACTTATCGTATCCAAAGCACTCAAGTGAGCATAGCTGTGCTTGTGTATGCTTGGCCCAGTGTGAGCCACTTGCAGTGTTTGATCTGCTCATAATCGGGGTAAAAGCAGAGTTATCAGCTGTAATGTATTACTAAAATAAAAAAATCCCTGCCCTCCCGCCCCAGGAAGTGGTTTGATTGTGGCTGGCTGTATGTGGGCAGAGAGCCGAACTGCCCAATCAATGTTTTCAAATGAGGTTTGGGTCACATTCTAGTCTTGAACAGACCTTCATAAAGAGTCCTTTTGAACCACCAGAACCTGAACTTTCACGGGTCCACTCTTTTCTAGCCAGGATGGCTTGACATTATTGATAGGACAATGCGTATACCAGCAAATTCTAAAGGAAAATGTTAGGACATCTAGCTATGCATTGCAACACAAGGGAATGTGGGTCATGCAGCATCCAAGTTGTTTTACAAAAGGTATGGTTAAAGAATAATAAAGTTAAAAATAAAGCTTTGGAATGGCCAAGTCAAAATCTTATAGAAATGTTGTGGAAGGACCTGAAGCGAGAAGTTCATGGAGAAAAACCACCAAAATAACTCTCTCAAGCAAAGCAAAGGAATCTTTAGCTCACTCGAATGGAATGGATCCTGGGACACTGGATATGGCAGCTGGCTTCTGCCGCAGTAATTATATGAAGCAAAACCTTTTTCAAAGGCAAGACTCCAAGTCCCACGCTTTGTGCAGTTAAGATCTTCATTTTTTATTTTGGTTACATGTACAAGGTTAAAGAGGACCAACCACGTTTTAGGACTATGAAGTGAAGCCACTACCTTACAGCCACTGGGATACTGAGTGCAATCATACCTTTACTTCAATGACTACTTGTATGATTGCTGAGATAAATGTTAGTCCTTAGAAAGTGTGCAGCAGGGGGACGGAGTGTGCAGCAATTAGCATAAGAGGGGCTGGGTTTCTTTGTATTACTGAACCTGTTTTCAATAAGTAAAATCCTCCCATCTTCCCTCTCACTCCCTCCATCTCCCTGCTTGTGATCTCACAAGCAGTAGAAACCCCTCTCCTGGAGCATGCAGGGCGTTGTAGTGTCTCTGTATCTGCAGACTGTGTGATGGAACATGCTGGGGGTTGTAGGGTCTCTGTATGTGCAGACTGTGTGATGGAGCATGCTGAGAGTTGTAGTGTCTCTGGATCTACAGACTGCGTGATGGTGCATGCTGGTAGTTGTAGTGTCTTTGGATCTGCAGACTGTGTGATGGAGCATGTTGAGAGTTGTAGTGTCTCTGGATCTGCAGACTGCGTGATGGTGCATGCTGGTAGTTGTAGTGTCTTTGGATCTGCAGATCCCTAGCCAGTGACACAACAACCCCCAGCATGCTCCATCACATAGTCTGCACATCCACAGACACTACAACTTCCAGCATGCCCCATAGACAGATCCTGATCTGTCATCTGTGATCTGTGATGACAATAGTGGGGATCTGTCCAGATCTGTGAGATGAGACAAATCAGGATGTGTAGAGACTGGAGGGGGCGGGGACTTCTGCTGCTTGTCATAAATACAAGCAGGGAGATGGAGGGAGGGAGAAGGGGAGGAGGATTTGGCTTAGAGAAAACAGGGCAGTAGTACAAAAAAAACAGCCCCTCTTATGCTAATTGCTGCACAGTTCGCCCCCCTGCTGCACACTTTCTAAGGACTTCTATAACATTTATCTCAGCAATAATACATGTAATCATTGAAGTAAAAGTATAATTGCACTCACTATCCCAGAGCCTGTAAGGTAGTGTCCTCACTTTATAGCCCTAAAACCTGCTTCTTGGTCCTATTTAAAAAGCAGACAAACTACGCTGGATCCCACCTGACATGTTTCGGGTCAAAGATCCTAACTAGGCATGCACATGCTTCCCACAATCCACATTTTAAAAACATACATAGGTGAAACGATACAGCTGAAACCAACAAAGCATTAGTCACAGACTGCACAAAGTATATATATATATATATATATATATATGTATATATATATATATATATATATATATATTATACAACTTCTTCATATGTATACAAATATATGAGTAGCACAGTAGTAAACAGAGCCACCTTTCATATATGGGACAGATGATATAACTTTGGCATAAACAGAAACATTTACGTTCATTTACTTCAACCCAGACACACAGAATATATAATGGAAATAAAAAAATAAAAAACTTTGCAAAAGAAAAAAAAGAAGAAAAGAGAAGGAGAAAACACATACACGTTAAGAGGAAAAACTTGGCTAAGGTAGAAAAGAAAAAGAAAGAAGAACAATGGAAAAAGAAGACGGGAAAAAACTTAGCAGAGGAAAGAAAATGAGCAAAGAGGAAGAAAGAAGAAAAAGGGAAAGAGAAGAGGGAGTAAAAATATAAATTGAGGAGAAAAAAAAACCTCCTATAAAGAGGAAAAAAAAAAAAGAAAGAAAAGGAAAGAGAGGGGAGATAAACCCTCCTATGTATTATGTCCATATATCTACTTTATATGTCAATAAAAGTACATTAGGTTGGTCTTATAATTAAGTCCTTCCGGATAGCGGGCATTCACTGCCAGTATCCAGAACTGTTCCCAATTGCTGCCACGATATGGCCTCATCACCCTCTCTATACCTTTCACCGCTAAGCCATATGTTTTACCATCATGACAATCCCTCAATTGCTTCGATAGACCAGACACCGATGTACCCACCAATCTTGTCATAGGATCAGCTGCAGAGAGATGTTCCGAGATTCTTTTCCTCAGTGGGCAATAGTGCACCCAATGTAATATTTGCAGCAGCTGCAACAAGTCACCATATAAACAACATAGGTGGAATTACAGTTTATATAGGTTTTGATGTTATATTCTTTTTGTGTTACATGATTGCAGAAAACACTATTTTTTTCCACATATCTGCATACGTTACAGCGCTTTCCCCCACATTTAACTTTCCCCGTATATTTAATCTAACCTTGATGGTTCTGTGCACTACTAAATAGACTGGGAGAAATCATACTACCCACGCTGCGTGCTTCTCGTGCCACTGATCTGAAACCTTCTCCCAGGATTTTACATAAAGTATCATCCTGGTAAAGGATAGGGATAGTGAGGTTTAAGATGGAAAGAATATTCTTGTAGTCCACACTGTACAGTGTGGAAAAGGTAAGAGGTGCGTCTCTGCTATGCACTTTCTTTTTTCCTGTCCCATTTTCATGCTGATTTTTAAGCAGATCACTACGTTTTTTTCTAGCTACCAACATCCTTGCTCTATTTAATTTCCAGCTGCTATAGCCCCTTTTTCCTAAGTCTCTAAGGCCGGCTTCACACCACGGTTTTCTGCTGTCAGGTTCTGTTCAGTGTTTTGCAGGAAGCTCCAGACAGAACCTGGCAGCTCCGGAAAAACAGAATTGGAGGGCAAATATGCCCTCCGATCCTGTTTTCTGCCGGATTCATTTGTGAGCGGCAGCTGCCGCTGTCCAGTGCTGAAATTTCGGCCCTGAGCTCTCCAGGTGCTGAAATTTCAGCTGGGGAGCTGTCCAGGTGCAGAAATTCAGTGGCAGCTGCTTTTAGCAGCCGCTGCTGTATCAGCACCCGACATCCGGCAGCCGGTCCCATTTTTTTGATGGATCTGGAGCGATCTGCCGCCCATAGACTCCCATGTTATGGGTCTCCGGATTGCGTCGGATCTGGGAGGATCAGATTTTTGCCTTGGACACAGAAACACTGCAAGCTGTGATTTTGAGTCCGGAGCAAAAAAACTAAATGTGTTGGATCACAAATCACTGCCATCTAGCCCTATCTGGCCTCATAGGGAAACAATGGGGCCAAAATCGGATCTGGGGCTGTCCAGTTCACACCAGACAGCCTCAGATCCTAAAAACCATGGTGTGAAGCCGGCCTAAGGGTCTTTGACCCAAAACATGTCAGGCGGGACCCTGCATGGTCTGTCTTCTTTTAAACCTTGTATATGGAACCAAAATAAAGAATTGAAGATTTTAACTGCACAATGCATGGAACTTGGACTCTTTCCCACGAAAATAACACAGCCTAAGATGTTATGAAATAAGGAATGTGCTAAAATTCCTCCAAGGCAATGTGCAGGACTAATCAATAATTATCGGAAATGTTTAGTAACATTTATTGATGCACAAGGGAGTCACACTAGATATTAAAAGCAAAAATTCACATACTTTTGGCATTCATAGACTTGTGACATTGGATAATTTTCCTCATTTAAAAGAATGACAAAGTTTAAATGTTTTACCCATTGTTTTACTTGGTTCTTTTTATCAACTTGTGTGACAATCTGCTGTAGTTTTAGGTCAAATTTACGCAGAAATATGAAAAATTCCTAAGGGTTTACAAACTTTAAAGCACCACTGTATTCAAAGTAGTAATTTACTTTTTATATCAAATCTCCACAAAAAGCAGATCATGGGTCCCGGTAGCTCCATTTCCACTTAGTGTTCCACACAGAAGAGATTCTAAATTTTTGACACATGATTAGTATGTATAAAGGGGTTGGCTAGTTTGAATAGTTAAGCCAGCCCCTCTTTGGGATAGGAATCTATGAATTAGCTGTGAAAGAGAAGGGGGGATAGCTTGGCTACTGAAAAAAAAATGCAATCTACTGTATAATTATCTTTTGCTGTCTGTCATACAATTCTGCTGTCAGGATGTTTTCCCAACACGCTTCAGCGGCAGCCATATTTGCACATCCAAGTGATGGATGTGCAAATATGGCGTCTGCTGGTGGTATTGGCCCCTTGCACAATACCACCAGCGGTGCTGCCGACATCCCAACCCACCGCCACATGCAACCAATGCCAGCAGCCTGTCACTCGTAGCCCGCCACCACCAGCCTGCAGCTTGATGCTCATGCCTCCAGCCACCGCCAGCTGTCCACACCTGAAAATGACTAACTACACATAGCTGGCGTACACAGCCGCAGTTACTGACCACTGTCAATCCATAAATGGCATGCGCAGGTGCAGTTCCTCACTCATCCACCATCTTTGTACACCTGGGTATGGATAGATGGCAGCAGCATGACCTGGCCATCTTTGTATTCCACAGAGTGCAGTGAGTGCACAAGAGGGAGCACAGAAGGGCTGAAAGAGCACACAAGGGGGGCATAGAGATCGCACAAGGGTGGCACAGAGAGCACCCAAAAGGGGGCACAGAGAGTGCACAATGGAGCATGGAGAGCACGCAAGGGGGGCACAGTGCACAAGGCAGGCAAAGAGAGCGCACAAGGGGGGCACGGACTGTAAAGGGTGGCAGAGAGAGCACACAGGAGGGAGACAACTCACAAAGAGCACGAGTGGAGAATACTGCACACAGAGGAGAGAGACAACGCCTAGTGGAGAGAGCACACAGGGAACACTGGGTAAGGAGAGATCATATAAAGGAGAAAACAGCACAGGAGAAAGAAGACTGAATACAGGCTGGGAACACATAGGGGAAGAGAGCATGTGCACAGGGAGGCGAAAGCTCAATGGAGAGAGCACATGAGGGGAGAAGACAGCACGCAGAGGAGAGAGAGCAGAGAGCACTTGGGGTAGACATGATAAAGGACAGAGCACAGAGGGGAAAAGACAACAGGAGGGAGAGTGCACAGGGGAGAGAGATGGTTGCCCAGTGCCAAAAAGCCCACCCCTATTGTGAGGTCACCACCTTCCAGATGCGATAGCATAAGGCCCACATGTAGTATTTTCATAAACATCACCAGCAAGCATGAACACAAAAGGGCCACATTATTAAGTGCCCGTCAATATACTTGCCTGGTCTTCAAGAGAGGTATTGTATGGACATACAGGGCTGGTTCTAGATAGCTTCAATTTAATATATTTTGTATGTGTGGTATGTTTTTTGTGTGCTTAGTATGGTATTGAAATGGGTATACTAATGTGATCAATCTCTGAGCGCAACTTGCAAGATTGTTCTCAAATATTTTTTACAAAATTGTATAAACAGTGGTACTGTTTTCATTACATAAAAAAGAAAACATCTATATTTGACAGACACCATTCGTCACTCTAAGGCCTCCATGTCAATAAAAATTTCTATTGTTAGAGCATATATTTTTTACTGGACAGCTTTGATAGATGCCTCTAATGGACACCAGTGAGCATTTAGGATGCACCCAATTGAAAAAAACTTGTACATTAAGAGCAAATCTTCAAATAGAAAAGAAAAATGTAAATGAGCTCACCATGTCAACTGGATATCTTTAATATCTTATAAATCTGCACAGTATACCCTTGGTAGGGTGTGCAGGCTTAGCAAAGAGGAACATATCCAGCGATAGAAAAAAATAAGCCATAGCTGAAACACGTTGGTTTTTATGGTGTTTCTTTATATCTCTTTGATTGCCTGTTGTTTTTATTGAAGAAATACATGTGAAGTTTAACTACTGTGAGGTAGCGCCCCCTGGGGAACCCGCTTGGTAATGAAAAATGACACCCGACACTACAAATATACACCTCCTGTAGGGCTTTAAACACATCAACACATATGCCTCCCGTAGGGCTTTACACACATCAACACCTATGCCTCCCAGAGGGCTTTACACATATCAACAACACCTATGCCTCCCGTAGGGCTATACACATATCAACACATAACACTTAGTCCACATAACATCTTTGTACTGCTACCTTACCGGGCACCGACCAGGGTGTAGCAACCTGAGTTACCGGGTACACCAGGCGTCCCCGAGGCCTCCTCACCTCATGCTTACAGGTCGCCAGCCGCCACCAAACCTCCATACCTAGGCAGGTCCCCAGGCCACGGCTGTGCCCCACGTCTGAGTCGAGCACCCTCCAGGGTCGGCCACGGTTCCCCAACTCCAAGAGCCACCGGTTCGCACACAACCATAAGAGGGACAGGTGCCTCCCACATGGAGAAGGGCAGGCTTCCCTCACATCCTAAAGGGACGGAACGCCTCGGACCTACGTACTCAAATTCAGAGGTTCAGGCTGTACTGATTCCCATCTCCTGTCTCCTCCCAAACAGCACCAGGCAGCTTCTTATCCTGGCTGCCTCTCACACCTGCAATGTAGTGCTTTCAATCAGCATCCACTCTCAGCCACAGACCTGGCTGCACTTAAACCTTTGTGTGCTGCAGGCTCTATCAATCAACACGATTGCAGCAGCCATGTGAGTCATGTCGGCTACGTGGTATAGCTCCGGCATGCCTCACACTACATATAATCTTTCATTGTGGTATGATCTTTTTCTGTCACTGGATTTTTTTCTTCTTTAGAGCCAATCTCTCTCCATATTTTACAATACACTCAACATATATTTTGAAGAGTCTAGTGTACCTACATAGAAAGTTTGTCAGAGTGGCTTTGTAATCCTTTCTTTTTTTAAAGTTTTCTCATCCTGTATAAAAATGCACATTGTATGTGTCCAGTGAAGATAAGGATTATTCCCATTCTGACATTAATTTCCAAAGTAAGTACACCAGCTATAGATTCAGTAGATCTAATGTATTTATTCATATATGCAGACTGTAATGTGCAATCAGGTGACAGATACACTTTAAAGGATATTTTTTTTTTTACTGGATAGTGTGAGCTTAAACTGTAAAATATCATATTCATGCATCTGTCTATGAAAGATAAGTTGTGTTTTGTATGGGATCTTCAGCAGATAGAACCTGGTTCTGTCAGTGTTCTGTGACTTAGCTCTTTAATGTCGAAAATAAATAAAATGTTGCAAATGTTTGCACATTTTATAGCCAAGCAAAAATATTGCCACTGATCCCAAACAGATTTCTTATCTTTTTGAAAATTGGTCTGAACTTATTTGTGAGAGGACATAGTCAAGTGTAGCCAATGGATTCATCACAACCTTCTCTACAAAAGTGGTAAAAATGACGACAGAAATGTCCTTGAGTCCATGGCTGGAGTCCATTTTTTGTGCTGGCAAAAAATAATTAATTTCCATCAAGGTGAACTGGCGTCCGTGTAATTGTGGGAATATGAATGATTTTTTTTGCAAATTAAATGTTGAGTTAATACTTTGTGAAAATCTTATGGACCATGGAGAAAAAACATTAAATCAAACAAAAAAAATAAGAGTAATATGTGTAGCTGGTAACCTGTATGAACAATAAAAACCATAATACAAAGGTAACAATAAAGACCTTTTCTCTGCCTAGATATGATGGAATAAGTATAGTAAGGAATGGAGGGACACACGACAATGTTTCATTAAGATGGGTCATCAGGCGGAACAGCACTGATACGTCACCTGTGACTACCGATATTTTGCCAGATGCTGGAGTTCTTCAGTTTCTGCCGGGGCAGATGATCACAACAATTCCTCTCACAATTGTATCAGATAATGTTCCTGAAGAAGCCGAGGCGTATATATTACAGATCTTGGAAGCTCAAGGTGGCGCAGAGCTTGGTTCTCCAACAGAGGTTTGTAATCTAGAAAAAAGTATTATTCTTATGTTTTATCCACAGAGATATTCTTAATATTGAATTACTATCTCCATTGTTCTGATCAACCAATATTTATTTTCCAGCTTCTCTTCTTCATCCAAGACAGTGATGACGTATATGGTTTGATTCAATTTCAAGCTATTGGAGAGCAGAAAATTGAGAGCAGTCCTCAGGGGAGATGGTTGTCCTTGAATTTTGTGAGACAAGGTGGAACCAAAGGGGATGTGAAATTAGTTTATAATGCACTGTATATCCCAGCTGGACCAGTGGATCCAATAAGAGCAAAAGATGGAGTCCTCAATGTTTCATCAAAGAACAGTCTTATATTTGAAGAATCAAAAACAATTCTTACAGTAAAACTATCAATAAGAAATGATGCATTTCTCCAGAATGGGGCCCATTTCCTTGTACAGGTAGAGAACCATTAAACTGAATGAAAGTGGTTTCATAAAATTTATGAAAATATGAACAATAAACATCTTTTTCCAAAAATCATAAGTTATTCTATATTCACAGCATGGGAGATATGTTGTTGACAGCTGCAAGTCCAAACAGTGGGACGCTTAGCAAACTCCTAAGATTGGTGCTAAGGAAACCCAAGAACAGGGACCTTGACTATAGAAAATGCGCATTCTCAGCGTCCGTTTTATCCACTGTCAATTAGAATTCTGGAAATAGATGAGTGCTGAGCTTGGCTTTCTCTGGCAATCCCACAGACAAAAAGAAGCAGCCGAGGCTGAGTGTATGCAACTCCACTTCATTTAAAAAGGATTTCTACAGACCCCACTCTTGTGGTTCTGAAGCCTGGTTCTCTGGAACATGGGGAGTACCAGCAGTTTGACCTCCAATGATCAGCAGGTTATATGCATTCATATAGGTAGGCAGAACCAGACACAGGAATAAGAAGGCCTCTATGCAAGGAGATTATATGGGACCTTTGCCGTCCAATAGTTCACCATTATGCACAATTCAACTTGCTTTGGGAGTACAAGTGGGCACTCTAACCTCTTGAGACTATGTGCCCCTGCATGCGTTGCGCCGAAGGTATTTCCATCTCTGTGGGTTGGGGATAACTTATGATTTTGGAAAAAACACTTTAAACATAATTAGTAGGCTCTTTTAACATATTCCAGGAAAACAATATAAAATACCTTTGTTGCATTTCAGTATGGATATGGCTAATTATGTTTAATGTTGTATCTAGCTTATCATTCTATATAAATACCATAATTTATTACTTATTTTTATATATTTTATAAAGAATATATGTACGGACTGCTGTGCTTAGTATAGGAGTCTGGAACATGTGCCTGTTGCCTGTCATATGATAGAGCTCCTAATCTAGGCTTCTCAAAAACCTAATGACATAGGAAGAAAATACCAGTTCTTTTTTGGATGGTTTAATTTTTTCGAGTTGTTTCATGGATTTATTGAAATTAATGTGAAATTCATGTTTGACATTGGTGACAAAGAGATTAATTTTCTTGACCATAAAATTACAATCAGCTTAAATGTTACAATTCAAAGAGATATTTGCCATAAACTAAATGCTACAGATACATTATTATGATGGCATCCATCTTAATTAGATACACTAGTTGGCCAACAATACCTTTAAAGGGAAACTCCGGGGAG
This sequence comes from Allobates femoralis, assembly GCA_033576535.1. Classification (NCBI taxonomy): domain Eukaryota; kingdom Metazoa; phylum Chordata; class Amphibia; order Anura; family Aromobatidae; genus Allobates; species Allobates femoralis. The sequence continues at coordinate 755,203,124 of JARQOC010000003.1, read as the reverse complement.
ATTAAATTTTTTAGTACTGTCCCGGCCCTACTACATGATGAAGCAGAGCTGAGCACTGCAGTTCTTGGATCTATAGATCACATATAAAACTATAATATCATATCTGCACCTCAGCTTTCACCCTTCAAGGGACAGAGAAATTCATTGATGCTGCAGCAGAGACAGGTGGTGTGTCGGGGGTGTGGACCCTGGGGGCTCCAGGATCATTTTATTTTCTCGCCCCCTCACACATCTGTATGAGCAGGGTGCATGGCCGCCGGCCCCATGGTCACAGTACATACCGCCCTGATAATGGAACATTGGGGATTATACCATGTCAAACATGCCGCAGAGACATCTGAATGCTTTGCTGTGACTGACAGTGACAATCTATAGAATGTTTCAGGGGACAGAATTGTAGTGTGACCATGGGGCCGGCAGCCAATCCCCTGACCAAACAGAAGTGTGAGGGGGCGGGAATGTAAAATGATTCTGGAGCCCCCAGGGTCCATACCCCTGACACATTTCCTGCTCTCTGCAGAAGCTTCACTGAATTTTTCTGTCCTCAAAGGAGGAGTGAGAGCTGAGGAGCAGAAATTAATTTATGGAGTTATAAGCGATCTATAGATCCTAGAACTGTAGTGTACACCTCTGCTTCATCATGTAGAGAAGGCAGGAACAGTGCAAAAAGTTTTATCTCCCCAGAGTTCCCTTTAAGTTAAAAATAATAGTATAACTGAGGAGTCACTTAAGGCAGGTTGAAAAAGTTTAAGTACCATTTTCAGAAGAAGTTTTTACCCTGATAAATCTGTAAAGACATCCTATTAAAAAAGTATATAGCTTCATTAAAATTGCTTTATGACCTTGGCACGAGAGTATAAGAGAATTCTGTGAGAATCAACTTTCTAAGAAAAAAGAGCAGATGGAAACTAATTTGACACAAGGAAAAATGAAAAATACAAGTAAGTCAATATTTTGAAGATTTTTTTTTTTAACTGTTAAGCTTGCATTGCTGTAGTAATCGTACTCACTCCATTGATGCACCTGTCCTGTTGCCTCTACAGCCAAAAGTCCGATTCTCTGGCCTTTTCTATACCTCTTGCCTCATCATGTGCCTTCTCTTTACTCGAGACTTTGACATCTGGCTTGACTAGGCCTTGAGTGTTACAATGTGCACTATAGTGGCACGGCATATTGTTCAACCAGAAGCCAGAGCCTGGTCTGAAGAAGCCGAAGAAAATGCTTGTAGTGGTGGAAGAGGGACATGAAGAGGTGTGGTGGACCAGATGGCAAGCTGTTGGGGTGGCATGCCAAACGAATGGTGAAGTATTATTATTTTAATCATTTGCCTGGTAGCCTCAGCTGGCCTCCATTTTGCTGAATGCACTTTGCAAATTGCAAGCAGTGCTGATTCTGCAGAAAGCACATTTTTGTAGAATTCAAGGAGCGTTCTATTCTGCTCAAATTCACTTATCTCTACTTAGTCATCCATCAGATTAAACGTAAATGAGTACACCCAAGGATTGACTGGATCCTTCACCTCTACAATTGATTAATCTTTGAAATTTGTGGATCTGACACAGTGCAGTGCATATTTTTTTTCCCTGATGCCTATCCATGGATACCATATCAACCATAGAAACAAGGAAAACCTTTTTTGTTTAGAAGCCGTGGGTTTTATTAAAAGACAACAATATACAGCAACAGTAAGGAAGCCTGCAAAGATTACGTAATGTAACCCCCATGACAATCTGGGTGTTATGTCATTCTCAAAGCAGTTGGCTGGCTGTCCTCCCAGAAAAGCTTTACTTTTGTGTAATAAAGGGGAAAAACAGTGACCCACCGCTTTATATTAAAAGATTTCTATTTATACAACCTCTCCTTCTTGGACAAATGAGCCAAAAGATCAGTGCACATGAAAACCTTTGCCAAAGTGTTAACAAGAAAGGCCTGGACTTTTGTTGTGCTACATGGCTTAGAACAAGAGATTTGGAAAAACTTTCAATATATTTGTACAATGCACACAAAGAGTCTTTACTCTGCAGTCCTGCCACTCCTCAAATATTCAATTAAAGGGATAAGCCTGATTGAAATTTTGGAGCTTAATAATTACTGTCATTAAGTGCACTTTATTACATCTGCCGATGGTTTGCATAATAAAAGGTGAGACGCCCCACTCTAGTCTGATCTGTAGGCCAAAATCACTGATTTAAGTGAATAGGTCTGCGAAAACATCATGGCATTGCATTATGTCTATTCTTGATAGACTGATGTCTAGGGGGACACATGAGAAACCCCATTCTGTTTTCTTAGCTTTCTCTTACAACATCTGCTTCTGTCATCGGGGATTGCCTTATTCACTCTGTAAGTAAAACTGGTAATAGAGGAGAAGTCATTTTCAGAAACTCTGGAGAGCATAGACTCTGCTCATCCACTGAGGTTAGATAGGCTGTAACCTGCAATGTTTCCCAGTCTGACATGGTGGATGTATGTACTGTCCAGCAGAAGTCATCAGCTCCTAGCTTCAGCCTATTAGAAAGCAAAACACCCTACTAAGGTCTTCAGCTTTCTGCTGTAAGCTGCCTGATATTGCTTATTTGCATCTATGGCAAGTCTCCTGCTCTGTATTGATGTTTTTCTTGCTTTACCTCTCTATTTTTTGGGTGCTTCTCCTGTCTGACGATTTTGTACCTTGCTGCCGTCTTGGTTTTAAACTGGCTCCTAAATGGATTCTGATTTTGTCCTAATTGTGAGAACCCAGATTTTGCACTGCTTGGTGACTATTCCTGTCCCTAGACTGCAGCAGCATCCATAGGTAGCAATCTCCTGACCCTGTTGTAAATCCAGATTTCTTTATATGAAGTAAGGTGATTCCCTGTAGGGTATATATAAAAAACAAACATGCGGCGCCAATCTCAGCGCGTTACCAATGTAACTCTCTGGTGCCCTTTTAATGAAGTTTTATGCACTCACCTCTTGCCATAAAACTTCAAGCATATGGTTTTTCCAAAGCCTCCTCACGCTTTGGAGATTTATCCGGGTCTGCTGCTCGCCTTGAATTGATCCTGTGTTGTGTCCTGCCACGGATTCCCACAAGCATAAAGGTTCAATAGGAAATAATCCAATTCTATGGTGGCCGCGCTCCCGTGGTAATGATTTTAAGAACTTCTTGTCCACAAAAAATTTTATTACTACAAATACCTACTTGTTCTCGTGTGTTCCTTCCTCCTACTGAGGACACCTCTGGAGGAGGAGGAAGGACAGAGGTGTCCTCAGTAGGAGGAAGGAACACACCGAGAACAAGTAGGTATTTGTAGTAATAAAATTTCTTGTGGACAAGAAGTTCTTAAAATCATTACCACGGGGAGCGCGGCCACCATAGAATTGGATCATTTCCTATTGAAGATTTCTTTATATGTCACAGATGTTTCAGGAGGCACGGATGAAGCTGTTGGGACCACTCACAGAAGATCACAGCGTTTGGCCAAACAGCCAAAATGTTGAAATGCTCTGTGTCGTTAAGAGGTATTTCACTGCTTGGTGATAGCTGGAGGTCACTAGGACCCAGCTGATCTCATGCTTACCTTCTGCTGTCTCTTTTTATGCTCCTTGGGTCCCATGATGCGTTGCTGGTGATAGCTTGTTTGGAGTTTGTGGTGCTTCCTGGCTCAGCAGTGCATTGTGGACTTCCTGTGTTGTTTGCTGTCTGGCTCGCCTTTCAGCTTTCAGTGTTTTTCCCTCTCCCCTTTTGTTTGTTTCCCTGGTGTGTTTCTCTAGCTGTTAGGGTGGACAATGTTCAACCCAGCTATCTGAACCCTAAGTAGTCTTAGTGTGAGGGACAGACAGGGACAAGGTATCCTGATTGGCAACAGTTGCGGAGACTGTATAGGGTTGTTAGCGGAGCCAAGTGCCATCTCTAGTGTTTCCATGAGTTCACCATCTCCCCTTTGCTCTTAGGCTGGGTTCACATTTGTGGACCCCTCCGCAGCGTTCTGATGCCTGCGCACAGATCACACAGTCTCGTCCACACCAGGGACGCGTCACATATAGGAGTGAATGAGTGCGCACGGTCCTGCGCTGTCAAGCGCAGCACCGTGCGTCCCCATTCTAAACATAGGGGTTTGCGCTGGCTGCGCACACATGGCGATTCCCCTCCGCAGAACGCTGCGGAGGGGAACGCCAGTATGAAGGCAGCCTAAGTGACTCATTTTCTCCCCTCTTCGTCCTGCACTGGGTGTCTCACTATGCCCAGTTTATTATAGGGGTTAAAGGATGTCAAGGTTTTTCGGGATTCTGCCTGCTGGTACGGCTTGAGCCTAGTCTGTCCGAGATAGTCATTCTGTACCTATGGCCTCAAACAGATGTCACAGATCCCCCCCCCCTTCAAAAACTGGACTGCAGGTCAGCATTCCAACAGGATAGTTACCACAAACATACCTCCAAAACCGACCACTGCCTTTCTAAATGAACTAAGGGTAAATGGCCTGGAATGGCCCAGTATGTCTCCAGACCTAAACCCTATTAAGCATCAGTGGGGCATCCTCAAATTTAAAGTGGAAGAGCGCAATGTCTTTAATATCCACCAACTAGGTTGGGCTGCAGGTAGACACCATGTACCACTCCAGAGCAGTCCCTGGATTTCAGCAGCTGACCAAACAGTCAGAGATACTGTAACTGGGTACAGGAGGGCAAGACAGAGGCATCAGATGGTCAAAGGTCAGGGCAGGCAGCACAGGATCAGCGTACAAAGCAGAGGTCAGAAGTGGAGAGATCAGAGAATATGGAAAAACAAAAAATACAAGTAAGCATAACATGACTCTAGCAGCTGAGCAACTAAAAACCAACGTTCGGGCAAGGAATGGAGGATCGAATTACCTGATATATCATCTGCTAGCTGGAGATAGGCTGAGGCAGCAAGTCTTTGCAGGACAAGGTGGATACAAATTCTTGCAGAGTGCATGACAAACAGCACAAGGCAGCTAAGTGCAATGGTTAAGTACTGAGTGGAACAGAGCAAAACACATAGTGAGTAGATTAGCGTTTAGAAGGCATGCAAGGGACTGGCATAACAAGTATATTGTGTATTATACCCTGCAGTATTGTATGGTATGCAATGTATAATGTAAATTGTGATGTGTAGTATTGTGTTATGCTGATGGTAGGATGAGAAACAGTTAATTTTTGCCAGTGTAATGTTGCACATTGTACTCTGAGGAAACTCTATTCTGTCCAGTAACGGGCAGTGACTTACGAAGGTGGGAGTTAATGTTTGGAACTAGCCCATAGTGGGAGGGGCTAGCGTAGGGACAGTGTAGAGTTTTTTTGTTAGAACGTTCAATAGGATCCAGTGTGATACAGAGCAAATATACAGTACAAGGCACTCCCATGTGTGGTTAACTGAATGAGTATTCATCAGAATAATATAATAATATTATTCTGATAAACGTGCTTCACCTTTACCTTGTATATTTACTTTATCATTAAAGATTTGGAAAATTACCTGAGCACACCAGGAACATCACCAGTAGTGCCTTGTGGTCTCCCTCAGTGAACTGGTTAACATCTGGTCCTCGCCAACCTAAGCCATTTCATAATGTGGCCTGTGAAAGTGTATCGCCTATCCAACAATACCCACACACCCAGCCAGGACCCACTCTTTCATGTAGTGTATTGGGTAAATCAAGGAGCCGACCTTGCCCACGACTATCACCTTGTGCCTCGATATAATTTCACAAGTTTAAAGGCTCATAAAAATATCTTCTGTCTTTTTCTCAAGAGGATAAATAAATAATTTGTAGTTATTAGAGCCTAAACACTTCTACTTTCAGACTAATTGTCACTTCTGAGCAACGTTGAGTAGTGTATTAATAATATTGATTGCATTAGCCAAATATGTTATTTATGTGTTAATTCTGTATTTGGGTAATTATGTAATTCATTTGTAGCTGGAATCCACTGAACTGCTGAGACCAAGCCCCTTAGTGCCACCATTAAGCCCAAGACTAGGAACTCTACAAAATGTTTCATTGAAAGTCACTCCTGACATTGCAAATGGAGAAATTGGATTTACAACTAATCTGCCAATAATAGTGTCTGAGCCAGAGAATATCTCCCACAGTATGGTAAGTAAAATATTACGCAAAGGTGGAAAATATATTACAAAAATGTGGTGTTTCTATTTTGTATCGTTAGTCAGGACTGTTTATTCTGGTGCATTGCCCTAGTCTGGGGCATTTATACATTTCTATTGGATTTTAGTTTGTATCTTGTATAAAGGAAACCATGCATGTGCAATAAAACTCATATGTAACAGGACTCGTGTATATTTGTAAATGTAGTAACGTAGAAGAAAATGAACTAAAACCTACATACTGAATTTAACCTTGTTGCAGCCAGAGAATTGGCTCACAACACACAATGGAAAGTCTATATTAAAGGGATCCTGTCACCCCCAAAACACTTCTAAACCTATTAAAAGCTGTCCCTAGAGCATATTAACACTTTCCCTACACTCCTTTTACCTCCTAAATGCAGCAAGTGACATTGAAGAAAAACGTTTTATAAGTACCTCATTAGTGATGATAATGAGTGACTATGCTATTCATAGTCACTCATCCTGGCTGCCCCTCTTCTTCATATCACGCCTGAATAGGCGTGATCTACATCCCAGATTCAAATTGCCGCCTCCCTGCGCGCCTCCGCTCTCTCCCATAGCGTCCGAGGCTGCAGTGTGGCTGGGTGACGCGATCCGCGTCATTCCCGGCGCCGGGTGACGTATTTACACTGGCGCCGCGCTGTCAGCTTCAAAATGCGCACTGTAAATACGTCACCCGGCGCCGGGAATGACGCGGATCGCGTCACCCAGCCACACTGCAGCCTCGGACGCTATGGGAGAGAGCGGAGGCGCGCAGGGAGGCGGCAATTTGAATCTGGGATGTAGATCACGCCTATTCAGGCGTGATATGAAGAAGAGGGGCAGCCTGGATGAGTGACTATGAATAGCATAGTCACTCATTATCATCACTAATGAGGTACTTATAAAACGTTTTTCTTCAATGTCACTTGCTGCATTTAGGAGGTAAAAGGAGTGTAGGGAAAGTGTTAATATGCTCTAGGGACAGCTTTTAATAGGTTTAGAGGTGTTTTGGGGGTGACAGGATCCCTTTAAAGGGACCTGTCTATAGCTTTTGGTATACCAATGTGTTCCATATAGGCCCATGTCAAGATATTGCGTTGTGCAGATGAAGCTTAGCTTTGCTTCTTTTATGCAGTATGTGTTCCTTGGATGGACAGTTATGACACTGTCATATAGGAAAGGCTAAAACCCAGCTGAATTATAAGTTGTAACAGCCAGGGGTGTAATGAAAGTGGGTGCAGGAGATGTAGTCACACCCGCACCTTAGACCCTGATGGGGCCTAAAACATCCCTTTGGCTCATATGATAAAGATGTTATAGTTGGGATCCTGTTGAAAAATTTGCGTTGGAGCACACCAGCTTTAAATAGCACTTCTGGTGACAGATTATCTTTTAAAGTCAATGTATCATTACAATATGACTTATTGTTTATTTTGTGTTTATCTATCTGTCCAACTATCTATCTATCTATCTATCTATCTATCTATCTATCTATCTATCATATAACAATCAGTATTTAAAAAAACAAAAAAACTAAATAAAATTTTTTGTAGTTTTCACACTGTCCACTGGGGCTATTCTAAATTTATACTTAGTGTTTGAGGAAATCTACATGTGCTTCACCAGCAATAGAAGGACCGAGACACTTTCCTTTTCTAATGAGTTTGTGCAAAGTTATTGTGAAGGAAGATGAAGCAGACAGTTGCATTCTGAAATGCTAAATCATGTAAACCATGAATGTAAGCATATAGACATGCATTGCTGCTAAGGAAAAATGAAAAATTGAGATACTTAGCATTCAAAAATGGCCATTTCTATATCTGCCTAGTAACCATGTCACAGCATATTTCTTTACTGGGTTTCTACATTAAAAAAATGCCTCTCTGGGTTTAAGAAAAACAACCTCTGTTTGTATGCTTGGGTAGCAAACTACTAGTATAGAATAAAATTATCTTAGGCAAAAGGGGAAGGGTGCACAGTCAGAAGGCATGACCCATAATCTAAATAAGAAAAGAAACCTGATGGCGCTCCCTAAGATGCAGTGAAATTATATTTTCTGGTGATAAATGCCATTATTGATTTCATTATCTGATGAAATTGAGGAGCAAAAGTGCATCAGTTTTGCTTGGGCCTTTTGGATTTAGGTCGCCTTTAACTTGATATACTAGTGCATCTCAATTAATTAGAATATCATCAAAATGTTTATTTCAGTAATTCAATGCATAAAGTGAAATGCATATATTATATACAGTCATTACAAACAGAGTGATCCATTTCAAGTGTTTATTTCTGTAGGTGATGATAATTATGACTTACAGCCATTGAAACTCAAAGGTCATTATCTCAGAAAATTAAAGTAGGGAGGATGAAGGATTAAAAACTGTGCTGCCATATTCCACGATACATTAAAGGGTTAATATAATTTTGATTTATTGGTCAACGTGTATCAGGGCTCCCAGAAACGCACTGAAAATGGCAATATAATATTATTTTAGTAATGTAGAACCACTTTATATTTTCATTTTGGTCTCATTTTATACTGTTTTTAGGTGTCAATTACATTACATCGTGATGGCACAGGGGATGACGCCGTTGTATATTGGAGCATGAAACCCTACGGATTCAATAAGAATGCCATCACTCTTGATGATCTGAGTCCCTTCAATGGATCTGTGACTTTCTTATCTGGACAAAGTAACACAGAAATAAATATCACCATTAAAGCAGATGATATACCTGAAGTCAATGAGACTGTGATCATATCCTTAGACAGGTATGCTGTAATTTTATTGTGTAATATAACATTATTTGCATAATAAGAAAAGAGTCCAGCTCACCCCTTAATGTTCCTGGTGTATATGGACCATGATACTCCTCGCACGGAGCCACCCCGGTACTGGCGTGCAGCAATCCCAAACAATGAAAAAAATTCTCCAGTGAGGAATGACAGGGTCAGATGTGCTAAAACCAGTAGATTTTTTCTTTTTTTCAATTTAAAACATCTTGTGCCAGATAGTGGAGTGACCCAACAAAAGATTAACCCACGCATTTCAACTAATGGATGATTAAACTGTTTAGTCAAAACGCGTGGGATAATTTTCTTCTGGGTTACCCCACTGTTTGCCACAAGATGCTTTAACTTGAAGAAAATAAAAATCTACTGGTTTTAACATATCTGATCCTGTCTGTTCTTGCTGGAGAATTTTTTTGGTTGTTTTTATTTGCTACTGTAAGCTTATATATACTTGCTAATATCCTAACAACAAGATATTTCACTATTTAGTAGAATGGGTTTAAAGTGCTCATTCACTGATCACCTTTTAACCCAATGACATTTTTAGTACCATGCATTATTTTTTATATTAAATATTGTTTTTCTGATACATCGCTCCAAATTCCCTCCATACACATACAGACCATTTACATCAGCCCAGAGCATCAACAGCATGGAATTGTGGCTATTGTTCACATACGTTTTACTTGTTCATATCATTTCTTCTCATGCTACAAGCATCTAATGTGTATGAATCAAAAATGAGAAAAAATCCAGCTCACCCTCAAGAGAAATACCAACACTGCGAAGCAGGAAATAGTGTGGTTCAAAGTATGTATCAATCAGGTAAAGAAGAAAATTCAGCTTCACAATGTGTAGAAAAATTTATTGAATATACGTACATCCAAAAGTTAAAATTCAGACATCAAAATGTCATTAAAAATATCCAAACTAGATGTAATTTTGGATGAAAAGATTATTAGGATTGTTTTTCATCCAAAATATGTAAATCTACTATAGATAATAATAATATAATATATATCTTTATATAGCACCAACATATTCCGCAGCGCTTTGCAATACAGTGGTTCATAAATTAAAAATATACTATATAAATTCTAGTGGAGAAAGAATACAGCAAAATAATGGATACAATACAATAAGCATAGAATCAATGTAAAAAATACAATACAATAAATAAAAGAAAAATAAAGGTGACCCTGCTCAAAAGAGCTTACAATCTACAAAGGGATAGGGTTTACACAAAGTACAGGGGCTTATTCCACTGATGGCCCAGGCATCTTGAGGAAATGGGGGATAGAAATAAAGTTACATGAATGGTCATCAGACAATCTTGTAGAGCTTTTGGGTTGGGTGGAGTTTGAAGAAGAGTTATGTCCAGAGAAAAAGTGAATGGGCTATATACAGTACAAAGGAATTTTATTAGGGAGCATGATAGGCTGCCTTAAAAAGATGTGTTTTTAGGGAGCATCTGAAGCCAGGCAAGTTGTGAATAGTCCTAATTTCTTGGGGTAGAGCATTCCAGAGAATTGGTGCAGCTCGGAGAAGTCTTGGAGCCGGGAGTGGAAGGATCGGATTAGTGCAGATGTTAGTCGAAGTCATTTGTAGAACGTAGAGAATGGGTGGCATGATAGACAGAGATGAGGGAGGAGATGTAGGGAGGTTCTGAACCATGAAGAGCTTTGTGGGTGAGAACAAGCAATTTGAATTTGATCCTGTAGTGTACAGGCAGCCAGTGCAATGACTGGCACAGAGCCGATTCATCCAAGTAATGGTTGGCCAGATGGGTGATCCTGGCTGATGCATTAAGGATGGACTGAAGAGGGGAAAGTTTAGAGAGGGGAGGCCAATTAATAGAGAATTTCAATAGTCAAGGCGGAGTGGTTTAGGGCCACGGTGAGGGTTTTTGTTGTTTCCATGGTGAGAAAGGAGCAGACTCTAGAGATGTTCTTCAGGTGTAAGCGACAAGAGCGGATGAGAGATTGTGTATGGGAGGTGAAGGAGATATCAGTGTCAAACATAACACCCAGACAGCGAGCCTGCTGCCTAGGCATTATTCGTGGTGCCGCACACTGAGAGAGATGTCAGATTTAGGGATGTTAGTGGAGGGCGGGAGCAAAAGAAGTTCAGTTTTGGAAAGGTTGAGTTACAAATAGAGAGCAGACATGATGTTGGAAACTGCAGCCAGACAGTCATTGGTGTTCTGTAAAACCGCAAGGGGGTAAGGTCAGGGGCTGAGTGTATAATTGTGTGTCACCAGTATAGAGATGGTACTGGAAGCCAAATCTGCTGATGGTGTGTTTCCGAGAGGTCCGAGGACTGAATCCTGAGGGACCCCAATAGTGAGAGGAAGAGGGAAGGAAGTGGAGCCAGCGAATGATACACTGAAAGAACGGTCAGAAAGATAGGAAGAGAACCAGGAGAGAGCAGTGTCCTTGATGCCGATAGAGTGCAGCATAGAGAGTAAGAGATGGTGGTCAACAGTGTAAAAAACTGCAGAGAGGTCAAGAAGAATAAGCAGAGAGTGGTCACCATTACGTTTTGCCATCAAAAGGTTATTGGTTACTTTGATGAGGGCAGTTTCTGTAGAGTGAAAGGGGCAGAAACCAGATTGTAATGGATCTAGAAGGGAGTGAGTGGAGAGGTAAAGGGTGAGGCGGGTGTAGACCAGGCGCTCCAAGAGTTTAGAGATGAAGGGGATATTAGAGTCTGTATTTATTTGTGAAGGATGGGTCAAGAGAATTTTTCTTTAATAATGGAGTAATGATAGAGTGTTCGAAGGAGGAGGGGAAGATTCCAGAAGAGAGGGAGAGGTTGAAGATTTTGGTTAGGTGAGAAGTGATGACCAGAGAGAGAGAGTGGGTTGGGGGGGGAAGAATGGGGTCAGTGGTGCATGTAGTGGGACGAGAGGAAGAGAGGAGCCTGGCGACTACTTCTTCTGTAACTGGGTCAAATGTGGAGAGTGAGCCAGAGGAGATGTGGGAAAGAATGGGAGTAACAGAGCTTGGAGGCTAGGAGCTGATTTCCTGGCAGATGTTGTCTATTTTCTCCATAAAGTAAGAGGCCAGATCATCAACACAGAGGTCAGTGATAGGGGCCTGCACTTTAGGACTGAGGAGAGAGTGAAAGGTGTCAAAGAGTTTTTTTTGATTGTTGGATAGTGAGGAGATCAGGGTGGTGAAGTAGGTTTGTTTAGCAAGGTGAAAGTCAGAGTTGTAGGTTTTTAGCATGATTTTTTTAATGGATAAAGTTTTCTGGTGTGCGAGTTTTCCTCCATAGGCGTTTCACACTCCTAGAGCATTGCTGGAGGAATCAAGTTTGTGATGTGAGCCAAGGCTGTTTTGTTCTATGCTTGGAGGTTCTGAGGGTGAGGGCCGCTACTTGGTCCAGGGTGCTTCTGAGAGTGTCATTGTAGTGATTTACTGCCAGATCTGGACAGGAGAAGGAGGAGATTGGGGACAGTGATGAGATGAGAGAGTCTGTGAGTGCAAGATGGCCTGTAGATTTCTGGATGTGAGTTAGGGTTAGTGAGCATGAAGGAGAGAATGTTGTGGTCAGAGAAGGGAGAGGTGAATTATCTAAGGAGGTTAAGCAGAGCCAAGTAAAGATCAGGTCAAGGGTGTTACCACCTTTGTGTGTCTCAGAGGTTGAGAGCTGTGAGAGGCCAAGAGATGTGGTTAGAGATAGGAGCTGGGATGCAGATGGGGAGATGGGGCTGTTCATGGGAATGTTGAAGTCTCCCAGAATTAGGGTTGGTAATTCTGAGGACATGACGTACAGCTGCCACGCTGAGAAATGATCGAGAAACTGGGTGGGTGACCCTGGAGGGTGGTATACCACTGCTACTCTGAGGGGGAGGGGGTGGAAGAGCCTAATGGTGTGAACCTCAAAAGAAGGGAATGAGAGTGATGGGGCTGGAGGGATAACCTGGAAAGTACATTGTGGGGACAGGAGTAAGCCAACTCCTCCACATGTCTGTTCCCAGGTCTTGTGGAGTGGGAGAAATGTAGGCCGCTATGAGAAATAGCAGCAAGGGAAGCACTGTCTGAGTCCTGGATCCAGGTTTCTGTGAGGGCCAGCAGGTTAAGAGAGTTAGTGAGAAAGTAGTTATGGATGATGGGAAGTTTGTTGTATACAGGCCATGGATTCCAGAAAGCGCAATTAAAAGAGGGAGATGATGGTGTGCAGGTAATGGTAATAAGGTTAGTGTGTGAGGTGGGAGAGGGATTGACGTTAGCAGAGGGCGGACCAGGTTTGGGAGAGAGATCACCTGAAAGGGGCAGCAGCAAAAACAGAAAGAGCAGATAGTTGTTGGATTTGGGACTTGGTTTATTAGGACAAACTTTGGAATATGATGGTCTGAGAGTCTTCAGTAAATTGAAGATAGCATGGTAGGGCAGGAGAGAGGGTCTGATTTGAATGAGTGGTGATGGAGGGGGAATAGGGTGATGAAAGGTGGTGGTGAGAGCACATAGGAAAACAATGATATCAAAGACATGGTATAAATTAGTAGTAAATAGAGTTATGCACATTGTTTTAGTGGCCCTCTATGTCATTACCTTCCAGTCTTTCCCAGTCAATACCAGTTCATTTCTGGTTTATTTCATATTTTGCCACTTTAAATCAGGCACTTTGTAGCAGACACGTCTGGAGCAGACTAGAAGCAGACCCAGATAAGCTAAAAAAAAAAAAAAAGATTCAGGTGAATCAAGCCATATGGATACTTTTTAGGACATTTTGATGTCTGAATTTTAACCTTTAGATGTACAGTCATGGCCAAATGTTTTGAGAATGATATAAATGTTAATTTTAGTCTACTGCTTTAGTTTTTCTAATGGCAATTTGCATATACTCCAGAATGTCATAAAGAGTGATTAGCTTAACAGCAATTACTTGCTAAGTCAATAAATGCCTAGAAAATGAACTTTAACCCCCAAAACACATTTCAACATCATTGCAGTCCTGCCTTAAAAGGAACAGCTAACATCATTTTAGTGATTGTTCGCCAGCCCTGTCCTCATCAACACCACACCTGTGTAAATGGAACAATCAGTCATGATTAAGTAAGAATGACACCACTGGACACTTTAAAAGGAGGCTGGTGCTTGGTATCATTGTTTCTCTTCAGTTAACCATGGTTATCTCTAAAGAAACACGTGCAGCCATCATTGCACTACACAAAAATGGCCTAACAGGGAAGAGTATCGCAGCTAGAAAGATTGCACCTCAGTCAACAATCTATCGCATCATCAAGAACTTCAAGGAGAGAGTTTCCATTGTTGTGAAAAAGGCTCTAGGGCGCCCAAGAAAGACCAGCAAGCGCCAGGACCATATCTTAAAACTGTTTCAGCTGCGGGATCGGACTACCAGCAGTGCCGAGCTTGCTCAGGAATGGCAGCAGGCTGGTGTGAGTGCTTCTGCACGCACTGTGAGGCGGAGACTCTTTGAGCAAGGCCTGGTTTCAAGGAGGGCAGCAAAGAAGCCACTTCTCTCCAGAAAAAACATCAGGGACCGACTGATATTCTGCAAAAGGTACAGGGAGTGGACTGCTGAGGACTGGGGTAAAGTCATTTTCTCTGATGAATCCCCTTTTTGATTGTTTGGGACATCTGGAAAACAGCTTATTCGGAGAAGAAGAGGTGAGCGCTACCACCAGTCTTGTCTCATGCCAACTGTAAAGCATCCTGAAACCATTCATGTGTGGGGTTGCTTCTCAGCCAAGGGAATCGGCTCACTCACAGTCTTGCCTAAAAACACAACCATGAATAAAGAATGGTACCAGAATCTCCTCCAAGAGCAACTTCTCCCAACCCAAGAGCAGTTTGGCGCCCAACAATGCCTTTTCCAGCATGATGGAGCACCTTGCCATAAAGCAAAGGTGATAACTAAATGGCTCAGGGAACAAAAGATAGAGATTTTGGGTCCATGGCCTGGAAACTCCCCAGATCTTAATCCCATTGAGAACTTGTGGTCAATCATCAAGAGACGGGTGGACAAACAAAAACCAACAAATTCTGGCAAAATGCAAGCATTGATTATGCGAGAATGGACTGCTATCAGTCAGGATTTGGTCAGAAGTTGATTGAGAGCATGCCAGGGAGAATTGCAGAGGTCCTGAAAAAGAAGGGTCAACACTGCAAATATTGACTTGCTGCATTAACTCATTCTAACTGTCAATATAACCTTTTGGTACTCATAATATGATTGCAATTATATTTCTGTATGTGATATAAACATCAGACAAACACAAATGAAAACCAGAGGGCAGCAGATCATGTGAAAATATAATTTTGGTGTCATTCTCAAAACTTTTGGCCATGACTGTATATTCTACATATTTTTTTTTCACAACGTGAAGATGGATTTTCCTCTTTACAAAAAATGTTACGTCTAATGTTTTTGGTAAAATGATGCAGAGACCAGGGAATTTGGACTCAGGTACATTTTTCACCTAGGAATTTTTCCCATCTCATCTGATTTCTTCCCATAACCACAAAAAAAGTAAGGTAGGCTAATTGAGCTTCCATAATCATGTTTCAGTGCCTAATGTGAAAGGTTAAAAGATGTAAAATTGTCATGTCTGGACCTGCTGACTGTCTAATGTGTGTGGTGACCTTCCTACTTCTCTGCTGACAGATGTGGGAGTGAAGGACAGGTTGCTGGATTTTAACATGCCTGATTCATTTGATTTTAAGACAGAAAGGCGAATACCAGAGGTCTACACTACGTGAGAGGCTTATTCCACACTCACCATTCAGAACTATATGTGCATGTGTGCCAGAAAGAGCTTTAAAGGGATCCTGTCACTCCAAAACGCCTCATAAGCTATCAAAACATGTCCCTGCAGCATCCCATCACTAATCTCACACTCCTTTTGTCTCCTAAAAGCATCCTGTGAAAGTGCATAAAAACGTTTTAATACTTACTCATTAGTGATTATAATTAGCAGGGGCCATATTCTTTAGTCACTAGGGGGTGTTGTTTTGCAGCCTCGAGGATCCAGCCTCTCTGTCTGTGTGCTGTGAAACTGAAACTGAAGGCAGGACTAATGATTTGCATTCTGTGAGTGATAGAGAGAGGGGAGGGCAATGCCTGCACATCACAGCAGCACAGACAAGAGAGAAGGTGGATCCCTAGAGCTGCAAAACAGCCCGCCTTGGTGACTAAAGAATATAGTCACTGCTAATTATAATCACTAATGAGTGAGTATTAAAACGTTTTTATGCACTTTCACAGTTTGCTTTTAGGAGACAAAAGAAGTGTGAGATTAGTGATAGGATGGTGCAGGGACATGTTTTGCTAGCTTAGGAGGCGTTTTGGAGGTGACAGGATCTTTTTAAAGAAAAATGTTTGGGCCTAAAGAGCTTTGATCCAACAAGGATCTAATAGTTAATTGTTGCTTTGCTGATGTCGAAATCAACCTAAGGTTATGCACATACTTGGTACAAACAAAGCAGATTTTCCAGCATGAACATCTAATATGATTACAATACCAACTTTGAGCCTAAAATATGTAGGAATCTCATCCACAAGGTGCAGAGAATAACTGCTACCACTGCAAATATTTAGACCGCAGCTTGTCAATTATGCTGTAAATATTACCACATTTGGATGGCCTGCCTGGCTTAACGGCACCATTTTACTGATAAAGGCTAGTGCAGATGATCAGATTGCACATGCATCATTGTTATTTAATGAGGCAGTATGAATGGTCCGAGGAAAAAAATTGCAGTATGCACGGTTTGCTTCTGAGAATCAGAGATATCGTCAGGAGGCCCAGAGAAGAAATGGCTTATATGGCACATACACTTAAAGGGAATTTGTCAGCAGGTTTTTTGCTACCTTACCTGACAGAACATAATGCAGGTAAAGAAAACCTGAATTAACGAGGCATTACATAAATTACTAGCTTAAGTAATTCTGACACAATCAAAGAATTTATTTCAGGAACACAACAGAGCTGAGATAGATTTCCCCCACCCACAGCACGCTCTCAATAGAGATTGTGCATTGACTGTGATGTGTCAATCACAGCATAGGGCATTTTGGACTGCCGTGCGTGTGACTTTCTAGTCCTGTAATAGTAATCATAGGGTAATAAATACATTATTAGTTTAAGTAAATAATAGCACACACAATGATACATGGGCGTACCCAGGATCAAAACTAGGGGGGGCAAGCCATGGTTGTTGAGGTTGTAAAATTGCACACCGGGGCCCATCAGACTCGTTACGCCACTGTGGAGCCCTATGGGGGGCTGTATATGAAATGGGAGCCCTATGAGGGGCTGTATATGAAACGGGAGCCCTATGGGGGCTGTATATGAAATGGGAGCCCTATGGGGGGCTGTATATGAGATGGAACGTCCATCTCATATACAGCCCCCCCAATGTCCCATAGGGCTCACGTCTCATATACAGCCCTCCATAGGGCTCCCATCTCATATAAAGCCCCCATAGAGCTCCCATATCATATACAGCCCCCTTATAGGGCTCCCATATCATATATAACCCTGCCATAGGGCACCCAAATCATATTCAGCCCCTCATAGGGTTCCTGTATCATATACAGCCCCTTCATAGGGCTCCCATTAAGAGAGCCCTATGGGGGGTTGTATATGATACGGGAGACCTATGGGGTGGGCTGTATATGATATGGGAGCCTTATGGGGGGCTGTATATGATATTGGAGTCCCATCTCATATACAGCCCCCCCCAATACCCCATACAGCCCTCATATCATATACAACAGCCCCCCAAAGGGCTCCTATATCATATATAGGCTGTCCCACCTGCCCCACTCTGGGTACGCCCATGTATATTTGTGTATATGACTGTATGTGTGTGATTGTGTGTATATTACTGTATGTGTGTGATTGTGTGTATATGATTGTGTATGTGTTTATGATCATATATGTGTGTATATCACTGCGTATGTGTGGATATGATTGTGCATATTTATCATTGTGTATATGATTGTGCATTTATGATTATGTGTATATGATCATGTATATGTGTGTATATGACTGTGTATGATTGTGTACGTGTGTATATGATTACCCAATATGATGGTATGTGTGTATGAGTATATGATTGTGTGTATATGACTGTGTATACGCTTATGCATGTGTGTATATGACACAATCATATACACAGACATACACAATTGTATACACACATGCAGAATCATACACACAGACATATACAATCATATGCAGACATTTACAATTACCGTATATACTCGTGTATAAGCTGAGTTTTTCAGCCCAAAATTTGGGCTGAAAAGTCCCCCCCTCGGCTTATACACGAGTCATATACGGGGGGGCTGTGTCCCGGGGGCTGTGGAGGCTGAAGGAGGCGGGGGGGGGGGCTGCTGTATGAGCGGCCCCGTCACGTGGGGCCGCTCATTATATATGCACTGCATCCCCCTGTCAATCAGCGGCAGGGGGAAGCAGTGCATATGGCCCCCCCAAAAGCTGGCACTGTCCCCCCTTGTAAGGGCCCCCCCCCCCCCCCCCCCCCGCTGCTTATACATTACCATCCCGGTGTTCTGATCGGCGCCGCTCCTCGGTGCTGCGTCTTCATCCTCCCGTCCGCGCTCGCTGCATCCATCCGGGTTCTCCGGCTGTCGCAGCGATATGACGTCATCGCGCGACCGCCGGAGATCCTGGATGCAGCGAGCGAGGACGGGAGGATGAAGAAGAAGCACCGAGGAGCGGCGCCGATCGGAACACCGGGATGGTAATGTATAAGCAGCGGGGGGGGAGGCCTTACAAGGGGGGACAGTGCCAGCTTTTGGGGGCTGTTGGTACCCCCAGGGGGCTGCTGGGTACCCCCTGGGGGCTGTTGGTACCCCCAGGGGGCTGTTGGTACCCCCTGGGGGCTGTTGGTACCCCCTGGGGGCTGATGGTACCCCTTGGGGGCTGTTGGTACCCCCTGGGGGCTGCTGGGTACCCCCTGGGGGCTGTTGGTCCCCCCTGGGGGCTGTTGGTACCCCCAGGGGGCTGTTGGTACCCCCAGGGGGCTGCTGGGTACCCCCAGGGGACTGCTGGGTACCCCCTGGGGGCTGCTATATGTACCCCTGGGGGCCTGTTGTATACCACTGGGGCTGCTGTATACTACCACTGGGGCTGCTGGGGCTCCTGTATACTACCACTGGGGCTGCTGTATACTACCACTGGG
>JARQOC010000003.1:755130361-755160925 GCA_033576535.1 Allobates femoralis | reverse complement strand
ACACAGAAAAGCTACCTGAGCTGCACAGTTTGAGTTGCCCGGAGCAGTGTAAATTGTGTGAACTGTACTGAAAGAACTGTAAACTGTGAACTATTGTCCTGGAAAGACCTAAAGTAGAGTACCCAGTAAGCTTACACTTGCCTGAGACTATTCCTTTCCAGCACCACGTCCAGCACTAGGACAACCAGCACTGTGGAGAACTGCAGCAGCAAATGTTGCAATTGAATCCCACCTGAGGAGCCACAGACTGTCGTCCCTGCACACTGACTGGAGAAGATATAGTTTGAAGTAAGTGACTTGTACCCAGCACAAACCCTCACTACTTCCCCCACTACTACTACACCTGCCCTGGGGACCCTCAGCCCTACCCGAGGAGGGCTTACCATCCACGCTGCCCTAAGTCACCGTCCCCAGCAGGAATACAGCAGCGGTGGTTCTACTAACCACATACCCCGGGTGGCGTTACGACAAATCCCCTGTAAATACTCCCATTTGGACTGATCCCTGGCCAAGGGACCAGGTCACGACTACCGTGATACCCCAGAGAGAGACAGCACCAGCCCAGTTCCCGAGAACCCCATAGCCAGAGGGCGCATCATTTTGATCGCCTGTTATTGTAATATTGAGGCGACCAAAAAAACATAATTTTGTCGTTTGGACTTTTTTTCCGTTACGCAGTTTATTGATCTGATTAGTTGATTTTATATTTCGATATATTAGGCATTTCTGAATGTGGTGATACCAAAAATGTATAGATATAATGTATATATTTTTTTAGTTTAGTTTTTAGTTGAATTTTCAATGGGGCAAAAGGGTGACGATTTGAACTTCTATGGTTTTATTTTTTATATGTTTTAAAATGTCTTTTAAACTTTTCCTTTATTTTACACTTCTCTTTAGGGCACTACAGTACTGCACAGTGCCGTTGCCTGTGTTAAGCAGAGAAATACTTCAGCATCCCACGGAACAGCACAAAAGATCACTTTCTTCTTGCGATTTCAGTCCTGCATTGCTGGAAGCGTGTGATTCATAACAGCATCCGGGTCATAAGCTGACCCTGTGCTGTCAAGGCAACGCATCGAGGCAGATCAGTGTTATTAGCTGCATATGTCAGATGATCAGATCAACTGATATGTGGGGGGAATGATGCAAGCTCAACATGTGAGCTCGCATCAAAGGGAGTGAGGCAGCCAAAGGCATACATATATGCCCTTGGTCGTGATGGGGGAATCTGTCTGCAGGTTTTTGCTATGTAATCTGACAGCAGCATGATGTAGGGACAAAGATTCCAGCGATGTATCACTTGGGTATTTGGTGCAGCAGTTGTGATAAAATTAAAGTTTTTTCACTGCATATGTAGCAAAACATGGTAACTATTAAACCCTGTATAACCCCGCCTACACCACTGCTTGGCAGCTTTCTGCGTACAATGTGTAATGACATTGGCTAATCATTGGTGTGGGTGTGTTTGGACCAGGAGGCACGAGGCAGCTAATCCTGTAGTGATACTAGAATCATAGTCTTCTTCCTACATCATGCTTTTCTCAGATTACATAGTAAAAACCTTGTGGACAGATTTCCTTGAAAAAAAATGGACAAGTGAATCTGGCCTAACAGCAACTGTTGGTTAAATGTAAAAACCGATAAGTAAAAGTGACATTTTAAATTCTTTCAGACTATTAAATCAGACATTTTTACATTCTCTTACAATGAGTATTGCTAAACCCATTGTGAATCTATTTAGAAAGGAATGGGAAATATATTTAGTGACAAAAATATCTTAACAACTCAATTTACCGTATATACTCGTGTATAAGCCGACCCATGTATAAGCCGACCCCCCTACTTTTGCCTCCAAAAACTGGGAAAACCTATTGACTCGCGTATAAGCCGAGGGTAGACAATGCAGCAGCTACTGGTACTGAAAAATTTTAAAAATGAAAATAAATACGAATAAAATGTTGAACTTTTATTTTAAATAGAAACAGTAAACTACCAATGCAGCAGACCACCGTCCTGCTATAAAGCCCCCTATCACTGGTATATAGCCCACCATCCCTGTATATAGCAGCCATAACTAGTATACAGTTGCCGCCAGCAGGGGTAATACAGGCCCCCCAGCAGGGTAATACAGGCCCCCCAGCAGGGGTAATACAGGCCCCCTAGCAGGGGTAATACAGGCCCCCTAGCAGGGGTAATACAGGCCCCCCCACAGGGGTAATACAGGCCCCCCCCGCAGGGTTAATACAGGCTTCCCCGCAGGGGTAATACAGGCCCCCCCACAGGGGTAATACAGGCCCCCCCCAGCAGAGGTAATACAGGCCCCCCACAGGGGTAATACAGGCCCCCCCACAGGGGTAATACAGGCCCCCCCACAAGGTTAATACAGGCCACCCCAGCAGGGGTAATACAGGCCCCCCCACAGGGGTAATACAGGCCCCCCCAGCAGGGGTAATACAGCCCCAGCAGGGGTAATACAGCCCCAGCAGGGGTAATCTCACCCCCTTGGTCTGCAGGCACCCGGGTCCTCCAGCTGCTCCGTCTGCGTGTCCGGCTTCTAATACCGGCGTCTTTCCCGCACCTCCTGTTTGAATGTCATCATGTGACCGCGGTCACATGATCGCATTCAAACAGGAAGAGTGGGGAGGACGCCGGTATTAGAAGCCGCGCACGCAGACGGAGCAGCTGGAGGACCCGGGTGCCTGCAGACCGAGGGGGTGAGATTACCCTGCTGTGGGGCCTCTGTATACATGGGGGGGACGGGGAGGCAGCGGGGGAGGCTATATTGTGCAGGGGAGCAGCAATGTACTATGCGCTGCTCCCCATGCATAATTAATGAGCGGCACCACGTGACGTGCCACTCATTCTGCAGCCTCCCCCCGCCTCCTCCTGCCTCCTGCAGTGCCCGGACACAGCCCCCACCGGTGTACACAGTATATGACTCCTGTATAAGCCGAGGGGGGACTTTTCAGCCCAATTTTTGGGCTGAAAAAGTCGGCTTATACACGAGTATATACGGTAAGTATAAGGGGGTAAATACACTGTTCATAAAAATAAAGGGAACACTTAAACAGCACAATGTAACTCCAAGTCAGTCACATTTCTGTGTAATCAACCTATCCACTTATGAAGCAACATCGATTGTAAATCAATTTTGCCTTTTGTTGTGCAAATGGTAGAGACAACAGGTAGAGATGATGGGCAATTAGCGAGACTCCCTCTATAAAAGGAGTGGTTCTGCAGGTGGTGACAACAGATCATTTCTCTGTTCTCATCCTTTTTGGCTGTTGTTTTGGTCACTTTTGCATTTTTTCATTGCTCTCACCTCTAGAGGTAGCATGAGGCGATGTCTACAACCCACAGAAGTTGGTCAGGTAGTGCAGCACATCCTGGATGGTACATCAATGTGAGCTGTGGCAAGAACATTATCTGTGTCTGTCAGCACAATGTCCAGAGCATGGAGCTCATGCCAGGAGACAGGCAAGTACACTAGTAAACATGGAGGAGACCGTAGGAGGGCCTCTACCTCCTCCTTTGTGCAAGGAGGAACATGAGGAGCAGGGCCGGAGCCCTGCAAAATTACTTCCAGCAGGCCACTAATATCAATGTGTCTGCTCAAACTGTCAGAAACAGACTCCATGAGGGTGGTATGAGGGCCCAGTGTCCCCAAGTGGGTGGTGTGCTTACAGCCCAGCACCATGCAGGGTGATTGGTATTTTCCAGAGTACATCAATATTGGCAGATTCAACATTGGTGCCCTGTGCTCTTCACGGAGGACCAAAACAATAGTCAAAAAGGATGAGAACAGAGAAATGGTCTGTAGTCACCACCTGCAGAACCTCTCGTTTGTTAATTAACCACTCCTTGTTAATTGCCTATCATTTTTATCTGTTGTCTGTTCCATTTGCACAACACCAAGAGAACTTGGTTCACAATCTGTGTTGCTTCATAACTGGACAGGATGATTTCACAAAATTGTAATAGACTTGGAGTTACATTGTGTTGTTTAAGTGTTTCCTTTATTTTTTTTGAGCAGTGCATTTTAGTAATGATGGTGATAAAGGGATTCAATAACACAATAACATATGCGTTACCAACATTTATACATTTTAATATTTTGTAAACATCAAAGAGGTTGTATGCACCAAACAACAATTCTAATAATCTACACTTGCCTACTGCAGCAGCAGTTCTCAGTTGATACTGAGTGGCTACAGCGGTCATGTGGCACAACAATGTCCCATGACCTTTCTGGAATAGCAGTGGCATCACTGCTAAAACATTCCAACTGGGGGAGGTAAGTGTAGATTTCTTGAATTCTCTATAGAGCCTTCAAGTAAAAAAGGACAATACTTCAATTTTTTCATAATATTCTCTTACCATAAGGGTGATCACTTGCATTAATTGTAATATCTTCTGATTTCATATTTAGATCTATGCTAGCTCCACTGGTAGGAGTGGACCCAACTTTCCCATCAGCAGATATGGCATGTGTCAGAGTTACTTGGAAATGCTCCATAAGTTCAGGGATATCGTCATCCAGGACATGCAGATTTAACACCTGGTACAAATAAATTGTAAATGAAAAATCATAGACATTTAATAATATAGAGTGAGAAAATAGAAAGTACTATGTATACAATCATGTAAAGGCTAATAATGACCCCATAAACCATGATTTTATCATTTATGGTCCTCAGAAAAGTCAAATTACAAGTCAATATCACAGATTATCATGTGTTGCTTAAAAGCACTCCAGAATCTCTATAACCAGTGGTTAGCAAAGAAAAGCCCTGACAAATCTGGCAGCCATAATGAGAGAAACGCAAAAAAAGCTTCTTCTAAAGTGGAGAAGCTTAATTTTCTTTTAATTATACTAAGGCAGACATAAGAAAAGATATTACTACCGTATTGACATACTGAATGGTACAACCTGGATGAGCTTGGGGGCACACTTGGTATCTTTAAACTCACCCAGCATCGTGCCTATTTAGCTTGCAGGATATATAGGAGATTATGCGGTATCAGAGTGGTAACTGATTCATTATGACGGATGGGAGGTGTTCTGCCCACAGATGACGCTCACAGTCACTCTCAGTCATCCTCTTTAGTTTAGTCATTTCTTTTTTAACTCAATGTAAATACCGTACTTAAGTACCCAAAAAATTGAGAAAAGTATTCTAGGAATGATACCTTTATTGATACCTGGATTCATGAGTCATTACATGGACACAGTTTACATGTCCACAAGAAGGTCTTCAGATCTGTAAAAGACCACTTCCACCTCATCTGCATCAGTAACAAAGACCTTAATTTAATTTCCTTAGCCCATCTCTACAGGGTGGGCCATCTATATGGATACACCCAAATAAAATGTGAATGGTTGGTGATATCAACTTCATGTTTGTGGCACATTAGTATATGGTATGGGAAAAACTTTTCCAGATGGGTGGTGACCATGGCAGCCATTTTGAAGTCAGCCATTTTGGATCCAACTTTATTTTGTTTAAAGGGAAAAGGGTCATGTGACACATCAAATGTATTGAGAATTTCATAAGAAAAACAATGGTGTGCTTTATTTTAATGTAACTTTATTCTTTCATGAGTTATTTCAAGTTGATATCACCATTCAGTCCCATTTTATTTAGGTGTATCCATATAAATGGCCCACCCAGGTAATTGGGCCATTTAAATGGATACACCTAAATAACATGGGAATGAATGGTGATATCAACTTGAAATTACTCATGAAAGAATAAAGTTACATTAAAACCAAGCACACCATTGTTTTCCTTATGGAATTCTCAATAAGTCTGATGTGTCCCATGACCCTCTTCCCAATGAAATAAATAAAGTTGGATCAAAAATGGGCAACTTTGAAATGGCCACCATTGTCACCACCCATCTGGAAAAGTTTACCCCTGCCCCTATACTAATGTGCCACAAACAGGAAGTTGATATCACCAACCATTCCCATGTTATTTAGGTGTAACCATATAGATGGCCCACCCTATACTATACTTAGAATCACCTCATTTCCTGCAGTAATACCTATTTAAATGTCTCAGTAATTCATTTGTAGTATTTTCTGATGAATGGGCTATGTGAGCTCTGAAAGGTTACAAATATAATTTTTCTGGTTAGCCAATAAAGGTATCACTCCTAGCATACTTTTCTCATTTTTTTGGGGACTTAAGTATTTTCATCGATTTTTCTGGCTAACACGGTACCACAATAATATTTTTTATTGTACTTTTTTAACTCAATAACTCATTAATTTAGTTTTTCAAATTGTGCTTTTTCTTCTAGGTGTTTGATTCCTCTGTTATTTCTTTCTTAGGATTTAATGAACTTAAGTTTATCTAATATATAATTGCCCTAACGCACTTCCGTAAGTTTCGGCGCTACTTCCGTCATCGTGTCCATGGGCGCGCGGCGCCGACCAATGAGAATAACGCCTCACTTCCCATTGAGATACATGGAGGACTTTGAGTTTCAAATTTAGCGCTGTAAGTGAGGCGCTATTCTCATTGGTCGGCGTCAGCACACAGCGAACAATGAGAATAGCGCCTCACTTCCCATTGAGATACATGGAGGACTTTGAGTTTCAAATTTACCGCTGTGAGGCGCTATTCTCATTGGTCGGCGCCAGCACACAGCGACCAATGAGCTTCGCGCCTCACTTACAGCGGTAAATTTGAAACTTAAAGTCTTCCATGTATCTCAATGGGAAGTGAGGCGCTATTCTCATTGGTCGCTGTGTGCTGGCGCCGACCAATGAGAATAGCGCCTCACTTACAGCGGTAAATTTGAAACTCAAAGTCCTCCATGTATCTCAATGGGAAGTGAGGCGCTATTCTCATTGGTCGCTGTGTGCTGGCGCCAACGAATGAGAATAGCGCCTCACTTACAGCGCTAAATTTGAAACTCAAAGTCCTCCATGTATCTCAATGGGAAGTGAGGCGCTATTCTCATTGGTCGGCGCCAGCACACAGCGACCAATGAGCTTCGCGCCTCACTTCCTATGGAGATACATGGAGGACTTTGACTTTCAAATTTACCGCTCTAAGTGAGGCGCTATTCCCATTGGTCGGCGCCAGCACATAGCGACCAATGAGAATAGCGCCTCCCTTTCCATTGAGATACATGGAGGACTTTGAGTTTCAAATTTACCGCTGTAAGTGAGGCGCTATTCTCATTGGTCGCTGTGTGCTGGCGCCAACGAATGAGAATAGCGCCTCACTTACAGCGCTAAATTTGAAACTCAAAGTCCTCCATGTATCTCAATGGGAAGTGAGGCGCTATTCTCATTGGTCGGCGCCAGCACACAGCGACCAATGAGCTTCGCGCCTCACTTCCTATGGAGATACATGGAGGACTTTGACTTTCAAATTTACCGCTCTAAGTGAGGCGCTATTCCCATTGGTCGGCGCCAGCACACAGCGACCAATGAGAATAGTGCCTCACTTCCCATTGAGATACATGGAGGACTTTGAGTTTCAAATTTACCGCTGTGAGGCGCTATTCTCATTGGTCGGCACCAGCACACAGCGACCAATGAGAATAGCGCCTCACTTCCCATTGAGATACATGGAAGACTTTGAGTTTCAAATTTACTCAAAGTCAAACTCAAAGTCCTCCATGTATCTCAATGGCCAGTGAGGCGCTTCTCTCATTGTACTCATTACAGTAGCAACATTAACCCCTTACATTCCGTTTTATCTGTAATTTCTATAACACAGTGTGTAGTTGTACTGCCACTGCGAAGTTAACCCCTTATATACCATTTCTGCCTTAACTCCATACTTTGTAGTCTCTATTACTACTGCCAGTAGGAACATTAACCCCTTATTTTCCATTATTGTTGTTATTTCTATTACACAGTGTATAGTTGTAATGACACTGCGAAATTAACCCATTATATACCAGTTCAGCATTAACTGCATATTTGGTAGTGTTTATAACTACTGCTACTGGTACATTAACCCCTTGAACACCATTTTGGATATAATTTACAGCGCTGAGTCTGTTGTGGGAGTGCCTGTGGGACATTAACTCCTTCAATAACATTTTTGATATCATTATAAGTTCCTACTCTGTTATAGTCCTGTTAGTCGGACAGTAACTCTTTCTACACCTCCACTATATTGCTACCCTCACAGTTCTGCTTACATCGCCTACTTAGTCATATATCTGGTGTTTAAGTCTATTATTTAAAACTCTTAAAAAAATTATATACAGATTCTAGACTCCCGATTCTTTAGAATCGGGCTCACAGCTAGTGTACTATAATGTGGGAGCCTCATAAAATAGTGCTAATGTACTTTGATGCGACTGTAAATGTGTGCTCTTGTTATCACTTGTACTCATTGTTGAAAATATAAATAGCAGCTAATTACCTGAAATAATTAATAGTGCAATGCACATATGTATACTATTACCTTTGATCTCTGAGATGGTAGAAAGGTGATGTTTCCACTGCTTGTAGTAAAATCAACTACTGGATGATTAGTGTCTTCAAGGTCTGTCTGGCTAATGCTATAGAAGAGATAGACAGTGTCCAGTGCTCCTCGTGTGCGCTCCACAACACATGAGATGATAGATCCTTCTTCTGAAGACTAAAAACAAAAGAAGTCCAACATTGCGCATCACTAAGGTATGTGCACATTATTGTGTATTTGGATGCAGAAGTTTCAGCAACATTTCTACCTCTCTTGGCAGTAAAAAAAAACAGTGGACACATTTGTGATGAGTTTTCAATGTGTTTTGTATTCACTTTTGCATACGTTTTTGCACAGGTAAAGCAGACAGCTAAGAGCTTATATAATCAGGATGGGAGGGTTCATGGTTTATTGGGCATTCTCCAATCTAAAACTACCAGCCTGCAGCCACACTGGCATAGAAATTTACCTAAGATGCTTCAATTCTGCTGCTTCGTCATGGCTCTTACCATTTGCCAGGTGCTTTGGCAATTCGGGTAATGATGTTTGGGTTGATTTCAGCTGTGAAGTGTCTAAAAACACAGCTGGCATCAAGCCCTGATGTTAGTAATGGAGCGGTGTGGATTAGATACCCCCATTACTAGCCCAGTAAGAGAAAAGGAAAAACACAACAAATACTTCATTGAAATAGTCACTCCCCAAGATTTTCCTCATTCATTAATTAATTAAAGTAAAAATTCCCCAGCACATTCAACATAGTCCATGGAATATGCCATAGTCCACTGAATCTGATGTAGTCCCCAAATGTTAACCTGAAAAGATAGAGAAAAAAACAAAAAAACTTTACATTGGTTATCAATTTATTGAATAAAACATTCCCCATAAAGTCTAATATAAAAATCCAATGTAGTCCACAATTTAAAACCAGAAAAAAAAGAAAATCTAGACTTTACCTTGTTCAAAAATGTGTTGAATAAAACAACAGGTCTGACAAAGTCCACGTAATCCAACATCCAAAGTCTATGGAGCCTGTTCTACATAGGTGTCACCACTAATCTTCACCATGTCACCAATAAGCAGAATCACACAGGGTGCAACGTGACCCTGCAGTGGCTGTTGCAAAAGCCTATGGAGACTAATCTGGATTCTATGGACTACGTCAGACGTGCTAGGGAATTTTTTATTTAATAAACTGGTGAATGAGGAAAAGTGTCTTTCTTTATTCTTTTTTTTTCAGGTTTCTATTTGTAGACTACTTTGGATTGCTTGCAGTAAATCCGAACTCCATGGATTACGTCAGGCATGCAGAGAATGGTATATTCAATAAATCGGTGAACAGGGGAAATCGTCTTGTTTTTTTCTCTTTTTTCCTATCTTTTTATTTAGATTTCTATTTGTGGACTACAGATTCGGTGGAATAACTCAGATTCCATGGACTAAATCAGACCTGCTGTGGAATTTTTCATTAATAAATTGGTAAACAAGGCAAACATCAGGAAGTGATTATTTCAAAAAAAGGATTTTTGTGTATTATTCCTTTTTGTTACTGGGCTAGTAATTGGGTTGTCTGATAGACATATTTCCATTACTAAGACCAGAGCTTGAGGTCAACTGTGTTTTTAAACATTTCATAGCTGACATCAACCCAAGCACCATTACCCCGATTGCCAATGCTCCAGGGCTCTCAGTTAGAGCCGAGGCGAAGCTTCAGAACTGGAGCATCTCATGTGATGCTCCACTTCTAGAGTGGCTGCAGGCTGTTATTTTTAGGCTGGAATGGGCCCAATAACTATAGATCTTCCCAACCTGATAATATCATCTGTCAATTGTCTGCTTTACCCTTGTTATTACCAAAAATGGGGGGACCCAGGGTTGTTGTTTTCATTTATTTATTTATGTTCTCAATCTCATAACGTTTTGTAATACGTTCCATCTGCAATGCAATTTTAAAAAATGTTATGGGGGATTTACAATTTTTTTTTAATCAGATAAGTTTTAATTAATTTACAGTTCATTCATATACACATTACAACCAATATAACAGATTACATTCCGTATAAAGAAACAAACCCTCCCTAACCCACCCCCCTCCCTTTGACAGCAATCTCCCCTCATTCCTTTACATCATCACAAGTCATCTTTATTAGTTACTACGTTCAGAGTCCATCTTTCCAAATTGAATCCTCTAGGCCTTCTTCCCCCTTTCGTACTCCCCACCATTTCATCATCAAGTCATACCCCTCCACAGCGTCCAGAGCTTATAAAACATTTTAGTATTTTTCCTCCTGCAATAAATACTTTCCTCCAGTCATATAATATAATCCACCTGCTGGATAAACTCTTGTCTGAAGGGGTGCTTGGTCCCAAACCCAATCCTGGCTGCATATAGGAGCCTCACAATTGCAATCTTACTCGTGTTTTCCACTTTAACTTCCTCCACATATCCCAACACACACAACCCCGGATTTCTTGGGATACTACATTTATATTTACCTTCTATTAAGTTAAGGACCACAATCCAAAAGGACAGTAATCTTGGGCACTCCCACAACATATGTAGAATACCTGCCTCCTTAGGCATACACCTAAGTCACTCCAAAGTAGGGCACACTCCCACCTCACAAAGGAATTCTGTAGACCTATAAGCTCTATGAATAGGGAACAGTTGGGACAACCTTCCCGATTCGCTCAACGATAGTTTGGGGATGTACTCCAAAATAGACTCCCATTTTTCATCTTCTACAGTACCAAGATCTTCGTCCCACTTACTCCTCGCTATAATCGAATGTCTCAAAAGGAATGTATGCAAAAGGTCTTTATGCACGGTAAATATCACCCTCTCATTATTCCTGCCATACATATGTAACCAAGGACAATAGCCTTGTGAATGCGCAGTCCATCTATTTAACGTTGTTGTGTAAATGCATGTTTTGTGCGTATTGATACCTATGTGCATCAAGCAAATGAAATTCCTCCTGCAGAGCCTCAAACGTTTTTAGTGTTCTGTCTGTCAAACCTGAGAAACACAACAAATTCCTCTACTAGTCCAGTCTTTCAATTCTCCCATCTTAGAAAATTCACCCAAATTGTCATTATATTATATATATATTGTCGACCCAGTCACCTCCCTAAGCTTTTTCATTCTGGCCCACAGTGTGTGCAAGAGACCTAACATCCGGAACTTCTTACTCAACCTACCAAAAGTACCTGCCTCCAGACCCTACACAAGTGGAGCTCTATGTGCCACATATTCCAAAAGGCTTGCACTTTCCCTTCTGTGCCCTTGTCGCCCATCCTCTAACATGCTGACTCTATGACGCTAAAAAGTAAATCCAAGGATTAGGCAGAGCTAGACCCCCTCCTCCTTGGGTCGTTGCAAAATCTCCAGCTTAATCCTAGGCTGCTTTCTGCATCTCTGAACACCGCATTAATTCACTGAAACACTGACTGAGGGAGCCATATCAGAGAATTGTGCAACACATAAAGCAATTTGGGCATTAACACCATCTTGATTAGGTTCGTCCACCCCACAACCGAGAGGCGCAGCTTACTCCACGTTATTGCCTTATCTTTCAATTTTTCTAACATTGGTTGAACATTAAGCCTCAAGTATTTGACCACCGACAATGCAATCTGGATTCCCAGATATTTAAATTGTTCCACTAATTTAAGCTTAGTATGGCTAACCTCCACAGGCTACCCACTATTCGTCCTATCTACCATCATGATGTGCGATTTATTCAAAATTTTTTAAACCCGACAAGGTCCCAAATTGTTCTATAATATCCACTGCGTTTTTTAAAGACCCGTATGAGTCCTGAAGAAACAGTAAGACATCATCTGCATAGAGCGCGATTTTCTCCTCCACCGATCCATATCAGAAGCCCATTAGCGACTCTGCCTTCCTTATCTTGGCAGCCAACGGCTTCACAACCAGGGCAAATAGTAACAGAGAGAGGGGGCACATACAGTCCCCCTAGTAAGATCAAGTCTATCCGACCTCTCTCCATTCACTCTAATTCTTGCTATCGGGGAGGAGTACAGCAGCCTCACCCAGGCGATCAATACCAGAACAAAACCCATCTGCCCAAGGACCAACCACAAATATTCTCATTCCACACTGTCAAATGCCTTGTGTGCATCTAAAGATGTGATCGCCCTGTGTCCTGCGTTATCAGCAGCCAACTGAACATTCAAATACAATCTTCTCAAATTGATGGCCGCCTTTTTGGTATAAATCACGACTGGTCCGGATGAATCACACTAGTAACCACCCAGGCCAGATGGGTCGACATGGCCTTGGTTAATATTTTAACATCGGAAGACAGAAGTGAAATGGGTCTATAAGATTCTGATTGTTTCACATCCTTATTGTCCTTGGGCAGAACCACCACTATCGCCTGCCTTAATTTAATTTTAGCAAAAGCAGGTCTTTTAAAATGTTTGTGCACCTCCACCGGTAATCCATCTGCCCCAGGGGCTTTATCATTCGCCATAGATGCAAGAGATTCTTTCAATTCATCTACTGACAGTGGGCTCTCTAGACTCTACCTTTCTTCCTCACTTAATTGTGGCAAACACGCTTCCTCAAAGAAAGTTTTGATCTCCTCACTAAAGGCTTCTAATTTTGATGTATATAAGTCTCCGTAAAACCTCCTAAACACTTGCAATATATCTTTTGTCTCTGTCACCAGTGTATAATCGGAATCACAGAGACCATACACATATGACGAATCCCTTTGGGCAGCTGCTATAATGGACAATAGGTGACTCACCTTTTCTCCCTCCTCAAAAAAGGATACCCTCTAAAATTGCCTTTTTTTTGTTTACATTGTTCAGGTGAACTCTGTCTACCTCCTCCTGGGCCATCCTCATCTGTCGTTGCGCACCCAGTGTGGGTCTAGTTACCAACTCATCCTCTGCCCTCCTCACATCCTCAGGGCCTTATATTCCACCTGTTTATTTTTAGTCTTGCACCTATAGATATCCCTAATCAACAACCCCCGACATATGCTTTCTCATCAATCCCACACATACCCAATGTCTGCACTCCCAGTATTAGTCTGAAAACATTTCTCCACCTCTCCCTTGATTTTCTGCATGTCTATGAGACTTAACCACACTGGGTGTACTTTCCATTCTCTCCTCTGCACCTCACTTCCCATAAGTACCTGCAGCACCACTTCCAAGGATTATGATCAGATATCATCCTAGACAGATATTCTAACTTTTTTATCCATTTGTCTAGCAACCTGTCCCCAGTGCCATGTCAATGGGGGGACATGGAGTTATGTGAGGAGGAATAGCAGGAATAGCATTGTACCCCAACATTCTCATTCTCCACAAGTACACCAGACCTATTTCCACTACATACTTAGCAAAGGGTGTTTCCATATCTCCCCCACACCCCCTTGTGTGACTTCTACTTCTATCCCAGTCCTTGTGCATAACATTATTCATATCACCTATCAGTAGTAAAGGAATCTTCCACCCTGTGTCTTGTCAATTCTAAAATCTCCTGCATCTTTCCTTCAGAGTATGGTGGTGGGAAATATACTGCAGCCAAGCACAATAATTGACTATGCACTCTGCACACCAGAAAAACATACTATCCATCTCCACACACACTTCCACCTCCTCATACAGCACCGATGAATGAATCAGGACCGAGACTTCCCCTTGCATATGTAGAATAGGTTGCATGGTATGCATTTTTGACCCATTTTCTGGCTAGTATTCCAGTTTTTTCTTTAACCAAATGAGTTTTCATTAAGCATAATATTGACAGTTTATAGGTAAGGGCATTTTGCAATATAGCCGCTCTCCTGCCCCTGTCTGTCAGGCCTCTGACATTCCAACTCAGGACTCTTAAGCATTCTCGCCATATGTTAGCTTTAATATAAAGAACTGAACTCTAGTCTTACCCCACTGCTGTCGTTTCCCCCTCCCCCTCTTCCCACTACCCCACCCTTTCCTGCCTTCCACCTTCAACACACCCCTTAACCTGAAAAGAACCCCCCAAAACAACCTAGTATAGTTATAAAACTACCAAAACTCCACACCCCCTTACCCCCCCTGTTCGCTTCTCTCTGTTTGAGTGGGTAACAAATCCCGACCTAGCTTCCTTGTGTCTTAATCCTAACAATAAAACACAATAATAATTCCAACAATGATTCTTTCCCGAACTCCCCTCCCGCCGTATATAGAAATATCTCAAGAAAAGTTTTTATTAACTCGATAAATCCGCCGCATCACATCAGCCCTGTCAACACTTATGATGACAGTTACAAAAACAATACCATATACAATCCAAGCATCATGCCATCCTCAACCATCCCCAGATTCTCGCACATGTCTGCTGTTCCATTCAATCCACTCCGTGGCCTCTTTGGGGATTGAAAACAGTGCACTTTCCCTAGTGCCTCAACAGCCTCAAACTTGGCCCGGACACAACATGGAGTACTCAAGTCCAAGTCCTCTCAGCCGTTTCTTCACTTCCACAAAATGCATACGTGTTTTTTTACTGCAGCCAAGTAGTCTGAGTAAAAAAAAAATATGTTGCCCATCAATGGGCATGTCCTTAATATTCCTGGCACCTCTAAAAATATATCTCTGTCCCGGTAATTTAATAGTTTTGCCAATATGGTACGAGGAGCTGAGACAGGAGGTAGGGGTCTCATGGGCACTCTTGTGCTCTCTCCACCCTGAATACTTTAGACAGGTTTTCCGCACCAAATTTTTGGATAAGAGCCTTTTTTGTAAAAATCCCTGTGGTTTGTCCCCCGTTTTTTTTAACCCAACTACCTGACTTTTTTAAAGCCTTGACATTTTCTACAATTCCCTTACAAATTTTTTGGGCTTTTTCCAAATTCATACATGATTTCACAGTGTCCTCTTCCTCCACTCCCCCCGTTCTCACCCCCCCTTCTGCATAGTTTTTTTTATACTTCTTTCTTTGTATCCATTAACTTGTAAATAAATTTGGAACCCCCAAAAAAAACCACGAAACCACACTGATAGGGGTTCTCCATGGTAGGGAGTCTAGGACTCTGGGTTTTCACCTTTCCCCCCACACTGCGGCCTGCAGCATCCCCCCTTTGCTCCCACCACATTTTTCCCCCCTCTCGAATCCCTTCTCCCCACCTCCTGCTCCCCCTTTTTCCAGGGGAGATGTCTCCCTTTTTCCCCCCCTCGAAACCCCTTCATGGGGGCCCCGCTGCCATCCTCTCACATGCCGCGTCCCTTAGCTATCGCTTAAGTCATCTGCATGAACATTTGGCGGCCCCCCCTCCAGCCCGGCATCCCCTGCTCCCGGGTCATCACAACCCAGGGTGGCCAAATTGGCCCACGAAAATTTTATTCTGCCCGGTTTATCTATCCATCTTGTCTTCCGTTTTTGCTATCTATGCAGTTGTCAATATCTAAAACAACTACTTTCAGTTCCCCCAACCCTTTTTTCAACAAAAAAGCTAAAAAACCATCTTAAATCTTTCTAATTTGCATTTTTATAAAAAAATTTTTATTGGGTTTATTGAGTCATGGGGGAAAATAAACCTTAAAAAAGCTAAAGAACTACAAGCTGCAATTTTTCTCCCCCAAATCTGCAAGTCACAAAAAAGCATCAGGTGCAGCCATTCAAATTCTCAGGGGACTTTGCTGGCTTTCTCAATTCCCTTTGGTTTTGTCAAAAATCTGCATTAAAAAACGCTAAAAAAAAAAAATCAAAAAAGCAACAAAAAGCAAAATTTGGTGCAACATAAAAAAGGAAAGCTTTTAGGTTTTTTTCCCTGTGGAATACATGGTCCAAAAAAGCCAAACAACCATTGGCTTTATACTTTTTAGAACCCTTTTTTAAAAAGGGCGTTTGTTGCCCTTTGGGGAAACCTTGCTCCCCCAAATAAGATACCATTTTACATAAGATTTTCTTTCCCTTTTTCCTCATTGCCCACCCCTGGCAGATACAAAAATGATTGTGTATTTTTCTTGCTTTTTCCCAAAAACCAAAATTGGGTGAGTTTTTTTTGGGGGGGGAAAAGGGGGATGAAGTTCGTTATTTTTTTAAAAAATCTTTTTCTAATTTTCTAATTTTGGGGGAAAAGGGGCCCATGTCCCTGTCCCTCCATTTCTCCTGCACCAACCGCAAGGTTCCTGAATCTAAAATATAAAACAATATTTAAATATTTAAAGGGGGCTTGATTTTTGTGTTTTTTTCCCCCCAAAAATTTTTTTTTTATTAAAGAGAGAATGGGGGTATCCACTTAAATTTAAAATATGATTTTACCTTGAAAAAAAGGGGTTTTTCCCAGGGGTTGGAAAAATTGAAAATTAAAGGGAAGTCATTTACGAGTTAATAATTGGGGGGTTACTTTTTGGGGGGTTTTTAAAACCTTTTTATACGGGAACAACAATTTGATTTGAAAAAAATATTTAGTTTACACTAAAAATTTCTGGCCCCTCCATCTCAGCGTTTATCACTTTTTAACAGTCTCTGTGTCTTATTTCGCTGAGCACCGGGGGTTTTTTCCCTATGTTTGGGGCGACCTGAGGTTTCCCCTCGGGTGGGACCTCCCTTAAAAATTTGGGGGGGGGGTACCGCCCTGCAATGGTCCCGGCTTGGTTTCCCAAATACCCACCCCTATAGTTTAGATCAATATTTTTTGGCCGCCGCTGTTGACAGGCGGGCCAGTATTTGCTGATGACTTTTTCAGTCAGTGCGGGCTTTGTTAGATGCGCACGCACGACAAGTGGGGAGACCAGAGCACAAGGTTGGGGAGAAAAGTTTTTATTTTTTTTTTAAATCGGGGGGTTTTTAAAATTTTGGGGAGATTGGGGGCGTACATTATAGTAAGGGGGGGTTTTTGGGGGTAAAAAAAAATATAGGGGGACATGGGGGTTTTTTATACTATATGGATACTATGGATAGTCCCTTTTTTTGGGGGGATTTGGGGGGGTTTTTTAAATACTCTTGGGGGTTTTGGGGGCCCCGAAATTTTTTTTTGGGGGGACAAAAGGGAGGTTTATAGTAAAAGAGGACTTTTGTGTCCCTTTACATATATGGAGGATAGGGGGGAGTGTTTATACTTTTGTAGGACTAGGGGAGTGTTTATTTTATAGGGGGATATGCGGGGTGATAGTAGTTTAGGGAAAAGATTTGGGGGGTGTTTTACACCCTTTGGGGGACAAAGGGGGGTGTTATATTAGGGGGTTTTGGGGGGGCCTTTTATACTAGGGGGAAAAAACGGGGGGAGTGCTTTGTAGAATATAGGGGATTTTTGGGTGCTTTATTTATAGGGGTACTTTTTCATGTAGGACTTTTGGGGAGTGCATTATTGTATATGGGGGTTTTTATAGAGGCCCCACCCTAATTTATGGATTTTTTTGGGGCTATGATTTAAATTTTAGGGAGGACAGGGTGGGTTTTTTATACAAATTGGGGCTAGGGAAAGGGTGCATTTTATTTTGGGGGACAAAGGGGGGGGAGTTTTTAAAGTATTTGGAGGGCAAATGAAGGGTGCATTGTAGTATATGGGGAAATTTATGGGGGGTGCTTTTATTTTATATGGAGGACTAGGGGGCTGCATTAAAACAAGGGAGGGCTAGGATTTGCCCTTTATAGTATAGGAGGGCTTTATTAAATGCATTATAATTTTGGGGTTGGGGGTAAATATATATTGGAATACTATAAGGTGAAGTAACTAAGGGAAACTAGGGTATGCAGTATAATATCTAGAGGGGGGGCCCCGTTCTAAAGAATCGGGTAGTCTAAAATTTTTTTAAAAATATTTTTTAGAAATATTAGGGGGGGGGGGTTAAAATAATTTTGTTGTATACAGGGTCAGGGGGTGCGGGGTATACGGGGCTCAGTGGTTACCCTCGCGGGGGCTTAGGGGTTAACTGGGGCGGGGGCTCAGGGTTAGACTGCCGGGGGTTCCAGTGGTTACACTGGGGGGTTTTGGCCATGGTTAGCCCCTGCGGGTGGTCGGGTGGTTGAACTGCGGGGTTTTGGCCAGGGGTTTTAGACTGTGGGGGGGTTTCAGGGTTGGACTGCAGGGGGCCCTCGGGGTTAGGAAGTGCAAGGGCTCATGGTTCAGTGATGCAGGGGGCCCCAGTGGTTAGCAGGAGTGCAGTGGCTCGGGGGTTTTTGCAGTGAGTGTGGGGCTCAGGGGGTTTGCATTTGGTGCGGGGGAAGGGTCGCGAAAGCCCCGTGGGCAGATTTGGGGCCCCAGCCCGTGGGAAAGGGGTCACGAAGCGCCGGGGGCGGAGGGGTCACGAAAGGCCGTATGCGGGGGTCAAGCAGGGGCCCTTGGGGCAGGGGGTGGGGGTCACGCAGCCCGGGGGCGGGTGGTAGCGCGCCCCCGTGGGCAAAAGGGGTCCGCAGTCCGGGGCGGAATGGGGTCAGCCAGCGGCTGGGAGATTTGGGCCCAGCGCAGGGCCCGGGGGCCCAAGGGGGTGGCGCCCGGGGGTCAGAGGGGTTCAGCCACGGCGTGGGCAGGGGTCAGCGCAGGGCGGGGCCCAGATTGGTCAGCGAACACATACACAAACAACAACACACCCCCGGTTTTTAAACTTCCCCCCCTGCGTTTTTCCCCGCCCCCCTGGTTGGGAGCGACATGTCCCCCCCCCCCGGGACGCTGGATCCAATAGGGGGGGGGGAAAAAGCCCCCATTTTTCCCCCCGGACGCCATCTTGAACAAATAGTCCCCGGGCCCCCGGAGACTGGACCCAAAAAATGGCGCCGGGAATTTGGGGGCCCCTTCCCCTTGGATTATTTTGGACCCTATTGGGGGGCGGGACATTCAATGAGGATCCGGGGGCGGGGTTTTGGGGCTGGGGGTAATATAGGGGGGTTGGGGTTGTGTGTATGTGTGGTGTTGGGGACAAAGGGGGGGAAGTGGGGGCAAAGGGGAAGTGGGGAAAAAAGTGGGGGGAAGTCCCTTGTCTTTTATATATTAGATCCCCCAACATTTTTTTGTCCCACACATGCAAATCTATAAAAAAGTGAAATATTTTATACATACCACACATCTTTTCAAAAAAATTTTTTTATACACAAATTATACAAATACTGTAATTGAAAAAGGGGGGGTGGGGAAAGCGGGGGGCCCGGGGGTGAGGGGGGGGGGGGAGAGGGGGAGGCTGGAGGGGGGGGGAAAGGCGGGGGGGGGGGCAGGGAGGACGGGGGGGGGGGGAAAGCAGGAGGACGGGGGAGGTGGGGGAGGGGGAGGACAGGGAAGGGTGGGGGGGGACGGGGCCAGGGGGGGTGGGGGGAAAAGGGGGGGCCCCGGGAAGGCAGGGGGGGAAAAGGGGGCGGCCAGGGGGGGGTGGGGGCACAGGGGGGGGCCAGGGGAGGCTGGGGGGCACAGGGGGGGGGCCGGGGGGGGCGGGGGGGGCAAAAAAGGGGGCCAGGGGGGTGTAGGGCGGGGGGGAGGCCCAGGGGGGGGGGGGGGCACGGGGGAAAGGGGGGGGGGGGACAGAGACCGGGGGGGGCACAGGGGGGCGGAGGGACAGAGGACATTACCGGGCTGTGTGCGGGGAGCGGCATCCCGGGGGGCCCCAACACCGGCCGGAGT
Source organism: Allobates femoralis (assembly GCA_033576535.1). Classification (NCBI taxonomy): domain Eukaryota; kingdom Metazoa; phylum Chordata; class Amphibia; order Anura; family Aromobatidae; genus Allobates; species Allobates femoralis. Next base: position 755,140,914 of record JARQOC010000003.1, on the reverse strand, counting down.
GTGGGCGGGGGCAGTTCCCGGATGGAGGGGGAAAATGGGGGCTTGGGGGGGTTAGGGGAGGGGTGGGGGCAGTGGGGTGATGGGGGGGAAGGGGGCCCCCACCGGGGGGGTTTGTGGGGGGACCGGCCCCCGGGGGGGAGGGGGACAGCGGGGATGTGGGGGGGCCGGAGCCGCGGCGGGGGGGACACGGGGTTGTGCGGGGCCCGGCCCCGGGGGGGAAAGGGGGGGTTGTGCGGGGGGGGGTTGTGTGTGTGGAACTGTAGGGGGGGGGGCCGGGTAAGCGTAGGGGGCTTATGAGCCCCCCCCCCGCTTACGGGGCCCCATTTTGGGTTCCCCCCGAACGGGGGTAGGTCTCCGGGTGACCCGTACCGGGACAAAGTTTGGAAACCCCTTTAAAAAGGGGCCGGATTTGGGGGTTGGGTTTTTATATTTGTGGAGGGGTTATAGAGGTGCTTTTATACTATTGGGGGAAATATTGAGATACTTTTTAAAATTTAAAAAGGGGATATTTTGAAGCCAATTTTTTACTATAGGGGAACCCCTTTTTTAAACTTGGGGGATCTGGGGGGGGGAAAGGTAAATATTTTAAGGGTTTGAGGGACCCCTTTTACTTTATGAAAGGCTATTTGGGGTTTTGGGTACCTTTTATACATTTTAAAAAGTGTAGGGGCCCTTATTGATGTAGGGCCATTTTACATATGGAGGGTATGGGGGGTTTCAAGCGGGGCCCCCCCTAAACCCGGGATAATTGAGGGGGGTATAAAAGAGTCCAACGGGGGTTAATATGTGGGTGTACGTGGAGGATCATACGTGTTTGTGTGCACTTTTTTTTGGACTTTTTGAAGCAATAAAAAGGGGGAAACTGGGGTTTTTAATAAGGGGAAAAATTTACTTTATAAGGGCTGCAAAGTTGTGAGATATCGCCATTTGAAAAGGGGGAAATTTCGGTAATTTTTTCAAGGAGGGGGGGGAATTAAACCCCTGCTGGGGGGCCCATGTTTTTTATGACATCCCTGGTTCGGATGATTCCCCCCTTTTTCTAACTTCTGGGGAAAAACTGTTAAACCCCAAACTTCACCTAGCCCAAAACCCACCCCCTTGGGCTACAGGCATTCCATCCTTTTTTCTCCCAAGGGGCCCGTTGGCCCGGGGGCGCTTACCCCCCCTTTTTCCATTTCCCAAATTCCCTTGTTCAACCCAAATAAAAGGGCCCCTTGTTTTTAGCTCCAGAACCCCAAAAGTACATGTGTTGGGCCCTGAGTGTTTTGGGGGAAGGAGGTGTGGTTTTTTGGGGAAAAAGTGCACCATTCACAAAAATTGTGTTTTTGGGTCCCTTTTTTGACCCTTTTTTTAGACTCGGGGAGAGAAATGCTCAGATGCGATTTTGCAAGTTGTGGGACGGGGTACTGGTGCTGTCAAATTTAGTTCCGGGGAGGGGGCCCCTTTGAGCCCCAAAGGTTTTTGTAGGTGTGTGCCAGGGGAAAATGGGTTAAAACTTCCCTGCCCCCGTATTTGTAAAAAGGGGTGAATGCTAAAAGGGGTTACGGACTGTTCTCCCCAACGGACCACAGCTTGCCAGCCATCTTTGTCGGCCTGTAAAGCTTGGGAAAGCCCCCTTTTCTATTTTTTATCCTTGTTGGGGGTTTTTCTTTTTGGGGGTTCTTCAGTCTTGTGAGGGGACGGCCCTTTTTTTTGGTTTGGACTTTTTTTTTTTTTTTCTTTTTAAATTTTTAAAATGTTTACTTTGTACTCTTTTTACAAATTTTATATAAATCGTAGGGACCAAATTTTTGTCTACCGATTTTAAAAATTTTTTTAAGGGGGGTCCCCCAAATTTCCCCCAACCAGGGGAGGTTTTTGGTTTTTCCCCCGGGGGAAAGGGAAAATTTTCCCGGGCCCCGTCCATCAAATGGTCTTTTTTTTTGGGGCCAGCGATCTCCCCAGGGGGTTTTTTGGTTTTTTTTGCAGAAACCTTTTTCTCTGGTGTGGGCCCCCTTACGGGATTTCTTGTTGGTTTTTTTTTTGCCACCAACAGGTGGTTTTTTCAATGCCCCTTACAGAAGGTTAAAACTTTTTACGGGTTAAAAATTTAACCCTTTTTTCCCCCTTTGTATGGCAAATCTCCCCCCTTTTTGTGAGGGGTTTAGTGTTGGTAAGCCCTTTTCCCCCTTTTGGAGACAAAAAAAAATAAAAAAACCCGTAGGCTAAAGGCTTTTAACGGGTTTCTTTTATTTAAATTACAGTGCTCCCCCTTTTAAGTGTTTAAAAATTTAAACCATTTTTAAATTTTTTTTTTAATAAAAAAATAGAAAAGAGATTATAATAAACTTTAAAAAGTACTTTAAAAGGGTAAAATCGGGAAAAAAAACCCCTTTTAAAAACCTTCCAAAAAATTTTTCCCCATTTGGTTTTTTCCCCAAATTTTACATTTTGGGGTTTTAAAAAAATCTGTTTTAGCTTCCAAAATGGTCGGTAAATTAAGGGGGGGTTTAACACCTTTTCACACCCCAGTTGATCAAGCTCGGTTACCTCGGCAGCTGAAGGCCTCCCCACACCCCAACTGAAAACGGGGAAAGGGGGGCCAAAGTGAATGCGGGGGAGTCAAAAAAGGGGCTGTTTACTGGCAGCCTGAGCTCAGCACTGCCCCTACCTGGGTAACTTGAGATTTTGACCCTTTTTAAGTGAAAGCTGTGTAGCCCCCCCCCCTTTTTAAAAAGGCCATATTTGTGTGGGGTTTTTGAAATTTTTTTTTAAAAATTAACTTCCCCGTACATTTTTTATTAAAAAAAAATTTTAAAAAGGTTTCCCCCTTTTAAATGGGTTTCCCATAGAGCGCCATGTTTCTCCATCAAATTCTCCCCGTGTTTTCTCTACAAAAGGGGGGGCATAGTAGAATTTTCCCACCATTTTTTTTTCCATACGGGCCCTTTAAATTTTCGTCACAGGGGGTTTAAAACCCCGAATTTTGGTAAAAAAATTGCTTTAAAAATTAAAAAAATTTTTTTAAAGTTTGTCTTTTTTTTCGGTTGGGGCCCAAAAGGGAAAAAGGTGATACCTGGGGGGGGGGTGAGGGGGGGGGCCCCACCCCGCTCTGTAACTGATGATGACTTTTGGATTTTTTTTAATTGCTAGCCCTTTATGAATTGGGGTTTCGTATTAAATAAAAATAAAAAATTTTAAAACAAAATTTGATTATGATTTTGGGGGTTTAAACCCTTTTTGACTGTTTTTTTTGGGTTTAGTAAAAATTTTAAATAAACAAGACAGCACTGGGAAAAGGTTATTCAATTGGGGAAATGCTTTTTATTCCATGACCGAATTTGCATGTGCAAAAAACTAAAACAGGGACTAGTTTCGGGTTTTTCCCAACCCCCCCCCAAAAATTTTAAAGGGGGCGGGGAAAAAAAAAAGGGATAATTTTCCCTTCCGAAAAAAAAAAAAATAAACGCCTGTGATTTTTTAAAGTAAAAGAAATTTTTATGGGATTTTTTTGACTGTCAGGCAGGGGTTCACTAAAAGCAAGTAAATTGGGGGAAAGGCCCGGACACGTTTTGTCAGAATTTGGCTAAAAGAAAGACTTTAAAATACTTGTGCCCCCATTGCCGTCCCCCAAAAAAAGGGGGGACTGCGGGCTTTTGCCCCAAGCCTGGAAACCTTTTAAAAAAGGTACTGTCCCCGGGGCCCAAATTTTGCAAGCAATTTTTTTTTTTAAATTTTTTGGTTGCAGTGAAATCATGGTCTTTGGGGTTTTTTTTTTTTTTGCCGTTTTAAAAGGGAAAACCATGTTCCTATTTCACTGAAAACCCGAAAAAATTTCCATAAATTTTTTTTAAAAATTTGCCGCGTGTGAGGGGAACTTTTGGGAGGGAAAAAACTGGATGGAATCCTTTTTGTTTGTTTTTTTTAAGGGGAAATTTCCATGGTCGGCCAAATAAAAAAAAAAAGCACTTCAGCCTCTAAAAAGGTGTATCTTCAAAAGGGTGCTTATGCAGTCAAAAATTTGGGGTTCGCTGGAGGCCAGATATAAAAATTATCGCCCAGAGAAAGGGGGGGGAAACCCAAAAAGTCCAGAAGAGGTGGTATAGAGGGCATTTTTTTCCCTCTTTAATCCAGCAATCAATTCGCTAGCAAATCTGTTTCCCCTTGTGACCGGGTGCTCAGATTCTTGTGGATTTCAAAATTTGGCAACATTTCCCCTGCAGATGTTGATGCACATTTAGGCTTTTTATTTTATCTTAAAAAAGGTGCCTGAACTTTTTAAAAAAATTTGAATATATACAGTATGCAATCTGGGAAAATATTTATGTAAAGCGGGAAATTCTTTTGTAACTTACCATTAATTTTTTTCCCTTTCAGACTTTTCCCCCCCCCCCGGGACAAAACTTCCTCAATATAAAAAATCTATAAATCCAATCTAATTTTAAACAGTATATAGGTCCGGGATTTTTTTCCCCTAATTTTGGGGGGCCCCGCTTTAGCCACAAATGTGTATTGATCAAAGGGTTCTGTTTTAGAAGGGTGAATAAGGATCTTTTTTTTTCAATTTCACACCCCAATAAGCGTTCCATTATCTTGCCTTTTAAATGATAAACCCATTATTTTATCTGTGGTATGGTCCATGCTGAGAAAAAAAGTTGGGGGGTAAAATAGTATTTAAGGTTTGTAAACTGTAAATTTAAACAATCCAAAAGCACCTTCAATTTCCACGGAAAAATAAGCATTGTTCGCTTTGGGGGCGGCGCATTTTGTGGCTGCAAATTTCCCCAAAAAAGATGGAAAGAGGCGATAAGCAACAGATCCACCATAGGGGAAGGCCGGTTTTGAATCCCGTTGAAAAAATTTTTCCCGCCAAAGCCACCTCCAAACGTTCCCTGCCTCCAAATAGAAATGTTGGTCAATATCTTTTTGTCATCTATGACAAGACACTTCAGCCACCTCCCCGATTTGTGTCTTGGGCCAAAATAAATACTCCAAATGGTCATATTGAAAGGGAAACATCACTGTAACATTGATTTGTTTTCAAGCTGACCACCAGGCCCGGAAATCCACCTAAAATATAAAAATTGACAAGAGTGTTAAAAAAACGTAAACAAAGGTTTAGGGGTTTGTCCTGTTTAGGAAAAACTTTTTAAAAATCTATAGATTCAGAGCTTGTGGGGAAAGCCTTTTTTTAAGATTCATGGTAAGGGTTGTTCCAAATGCATCTGGGGGGAAATCTCCTGTTTTGCATTTCCCAAAAACAACCCCCAAAAATTTTAATGAAAAAATTTTAAATTCTTTTTTTATTCGGTGGGTGTCCAAGAAATCAACACTTTCCGGCAGGTTTCATATAGATCATGGGGGCGGGGTTTTAACCTCCAAAACTTCAAGGACAGTCCTTTTAAAAAAGGGCCTTTGTCTTTTTTTAAGCTTTGGAGAACACTGATTATTTTGACATAATTATGATAAATTTTTCATTTTACAGTGAAAACAGCTGGTGTCTTAAAATGAGAATTATGGGGTGTTAAAATGTATCACTAGTAAAACAAATGGTTTATTTAGCTTACCAATGTGTTTATAAAAAATAAAGCTGTCCATGATTTTTAATAAGCGTGCCATAAAAATAAAAGTCAATTGGGGAACCCATGGTCGGCACTGGGTGACCCGTGATGGAAAATGGTTATACTTTATTGCAAAACCCGTCTAACAAGTAAAATTGTCCAAAGCGAAAACTTTTTTTTTCAGCCCCATGATCCATTACAGGCAAAAAAAAAACTTTTATAGACAACAGTGTATCAGTGCTTGGGGCAGTAGGGTTCAGATCACTTGTAGAAGCCCTTAAAGGCCCCGTTACCGGTACAGATAGTGAAGATAATCCGAAAGTACAGGTTTGAGTCATAGAAACCCCAATTCGTTTTGGACGTCGTTTCGTGTAACACCGAGTCACTAAAATAAAAGTTGGATCGTTATCCGATTTGAGAAAATGTTTTCAAATCAAAAAATCCCCCCACAGCCAACCCGCTGCATCGTTTGTGGACATCGCAATAACGATGTCGTTATTGGCTTTGCCTAATCACAGCAGTGAGCAGTATCTTCGCTGGGGGTTTTCAAAATATGTGTGCACATCTTTGGGGCGTATCTATGTACATAGTTGACATATCACCAAACGATGAAAAAAAAATCCTAACGACCGAGACGTTGGTGATATTTAAGACATTGCGCGTAAAACGGTACCTTTATTTATTCCATGGTAGGTCAAATAGAAGAACTGGCATCACACAATCCCTTAAGGTACCTTTACCGCCGCCACTTGTGCCTAGCAAAGATATCCACCGCACATGCAGCGCCGTTTTTACGGGGGATACGCGCCCAAGCCGCATACACACGCCCCCCCCTTGCGTTGTCACTGAAGGGATCTTTGTTCCCGAAATTCCCCAAAAGATCCCGCAGCTACCTTCCCGTTGATCCTTCGCTGCTTCCACGCCGCACCCAAAAGGGGAAAAGGGCGTACATCTTTCCCCGCCGAAGTAAAGGGGGACAGGTTGTGTATTCCCTGACGCTAATACGTGATTGGACACGCAATGGGATGATTGGCCACCTCACAGGAAGGCGGCTATTTAAAGACGCCATTCCAATTGGGAGTGTAAAAGGTAGCTTTTAAATATGGTGCCCTGAGAAGGGACAGCCAAACTAACACAGTTCCCCCACCCAAAGATCGTGTGGGGGTGGTATCCAGACACTGTGGCACGCCCCGTGAAATCATAGGCGAGCAATTTCCCTCCCCGTGCCCCAAATTTTCACGTCCCCTACCATGGCAATTTGCCTTTGGTTGCCTTTTGGTTTTTGAGCACGGCTCAGAACAGGTATCTGAGTCAACTGCAGGGCCCGGAAATTTCCCCCATTTCACGCCCCATTTCGTAGCAATTTTATGGCAACGGCCCCAATTATCCCCATAGCCAGGCATTGTATCACGCATGGCAAGCGGGGTAAAGGGGGCCCCTTTCAGATTTTCCCTATGGGTTCATAATACATTTTTATCCCCAAAAACTAATATTATTTTTTTTTTGTATGGGATATAGTAAATAACAATTTATTTAAAAATTTTCCAAAACATAAGGTGTTTCATACCAATACGATACGTACCAGAAATATTAAACAGTTGTAAAAGTGAACCATTAAACTCTGGAAATCTGATCGCACGATGGAAGGGGAATATATTTAAACATCTTTATCATTAAACCCAAAAAATTTCCCCTGTTTCCCCGAAATTCCTGGCCCGGGTGAAAACCGATCCCTTCTGCATAATCTGCCAGTGCAGGGAAAAACTGCCAAATGTCCTCTGCTTCAAAACCCCGAAAATATATGTTATAAGGGGTGAACTAAAAAATAAAAAACCATATTGCAAGGTTTAAGATCATTGATGACATATTAGTGACACTAAACAAGTATGCAATCATTTCCTAATGCTCCATCGAAACATTGCAAGAAAATTTTCTAAGCAGTAACATCCTGGACTCAAATTGTGTGGGGTTTATAACATTTTGGTTTTTTCAACCCCTTCACTCAGGTTTTTGGATAAATTTGTCGCTTACAATTAAAAAACAGCAGAACTGTGTATGTAATTTGGATTATTAGTAGAATTTTTGATACTGAAAATGATTCCATATATTGAGTGAGATTGGTTTGTCATTTTTCAAAACCCCCTAAAAAAGTTGGAACGCACATCATGTCTGAACAAATCGTTCTATGTGAACATACACTAAGGTGGTTAAAAACGAATTATCACAAATGTCTGGTTTTTTTGTCCAAATAATGGTTGATTTTTTTTCTCATTTTTCTTTTGTGCAATCCATTATTCTACAAACAACATTAATCATTTACGTTTTTCCTATGCTAAAAAAGTTGTGATTCTCCATAAAAAACAGGTGCCATATTGTGAAAATTCAATTTTTTTTTTTTTTTGCCCCAAGACCCTTTAAAAAGTGAGTCCCCCCTGATTTTTTAGATTAAATCGGCATGCCAAGATTTTTTTTTCACATATTCGTCAGGGAAAATTTATCATCTGCACTGCTTCTATCACAAATATCTCCCAAATTTTGGAGATAGTGAAAGGTTTGGGTCCAGAGTCTTTTTCCCTTTGAGACTCTGGATTTTTTGTGTTTTCCTTTCTGATTACTTTTCCAGTGTCATCCGGGTTTGGGGACCATACCCATCACCTTTAAAGAGTCCCCCTGTTTCCCCAAAAAGGGCGCCCGGGTTTTTATATAACCATTCCATGCTATCCCCAGGCAAGGATTACTGATCCGGCCACTGCTGGAGCCCTTGTTGTTGGGGTAGTCCCGCTGAGTGATGCGTGTATATCCTTTTGTGTATTCCCCTGTTTGTTTACTTTTTCCCCCATGTTTATTAATGCAATGGGGGTAGGCCTTGGGCCATTCCCTTGAGGGGTAAGTTAGGCTAATGAGGGGGTAGGTATTTGCTCAACGAGAGGGTGAAAGAACCCTTTTATGTCGTAAGGGAGCGTGGGGTATTCTCATGTCAGTTAGGGGTTTCCCATCTCCCCTCTCCCTTGCGGGGCCCCCGTTGGGACTGGTTCCTGGGGTCCCCCTTGGTTGTGGTGGTGCCTTTGGGGGTTCCCTTTTTAGAAAGGGAAACCCCATAGTATACCTACAAACCTTATTTAAAAATGATGGGTCAATGTGTTTTCTATAAAAATTCAGATAGCGCATCCAAAATTTTTAGCTTTTGTACACGAGCCCTAAAACTTTCGCAAAAAAAAACTTGAAGTCATCAATGTTTAAAAAAAATTATTATTTTGCAATGTTTTTTGTTTTGTTATCTTTAAAAACTGTAAAATACACGGAAAATTACAAATTGCTTATAAATTTATTCTTAATTTTTTTTTATTTTGGGAAAAAATTTAAACAGATTCTAATTAGAAATTAAAGATGTATCCATGAACTTACTTGAAAGATTACTTTCCCCCTCTTCTACAGTTTTATCAATGGGTTCAAAGTAGAAAAATTCCATTTGGGTCACATTAGCCTTTATATTTTTGTAGCATTTCCTTTCCATCACCACTGTGTCTCCTACAAAACAAATATTTCAATAAAAATTTTTTTGGGGTTACAAAAAAAAAAATCTAAATAAGGCTTTGTTTGTAAAATAGTTTTTTTTTTTTTTTTTTTTATTTCTTTTGGGATGTTGAATCACAGTGATATAAAGAAGAGAAAGAAAAAAGAAAGTAAGAAAGTATGAACAGGTGTATTAACCTTACTATTATGGACCGTGGTTTTTTTATTTAATCTTATGGGTTTCTACAATTTGTGGGCCTTTTGGCTATGGTCCCCTTTAATTTTCAGCGCTGCCCGGAGGGTTGCACTGAAAAATAGGTTGGGGGTTAAAGTGGGGTACCCCCCATGGTAGCGCCCGATAACGCTGCCAATACTAATTTTGAAATCCCCGCCCCTAAAGCGGGTCCAAAATGCCATCAAAGGAAAAACTCGGTATTTCTAACGCGGGAAAAAACGTTCAGAAAACGTCTTTTCTGCATTAGGGAATCCGCGAGATTTCAAACAGATGCCGGGGGGGACCAGTTAGGGGGGGGGTTCCATTAGTTTGTAGGGGAGTGTTTTAAGTGGTGCTACCAGGCGGTACACAGCTTAAAGCTACCGCAACCTAAGTTTTCAGCGAACTCCTTGGGCGCGCTGAAAACGTTAATGTGACCCCAGCCTTTTTAAGTTTTAATCATCATAGGGTTTTTCTCCCCCAGCAAGTACAGTCTGTTGGGGTTAACTAGAAGGGAGCCCCACACATGACTCCCAGCAGAGAGTAATTTCCCACCCGCTCCTGCGCAAAAAAAAATTTAAAACAAAAGCCCACTAATGCCAGGGCAGGAGTAGCTGCGACTTCAATGAGGATGTGGGACACTGAACTTCAAAATGATGGAAGGAAATATATGCTTGACATTTTGTTTCATACCACCCGGTAAACAAAAAAGAGGAAATGTATTTTTTAGGCAAATTGTACGGGTAAAAACAGAGGGATACAGCCCCAAAAATCTCTCCAAAACATACGTAAGTTTAATTAAAGGGGCCGTTAAACACAAAGGGATCTCTGGAGACATTTCTTTCCCAAATCGCTGATTTCAGGAAACATGGGCACATTGTTCCCTTTTTTTACACTGCAACAAAAAAGAACAATGTTCCATGATTTCACTGCAACACAAAATTTCCAGGAAATTGCATGCAATGTTGTGACTGTAATGGACCCTAAGGGGATCGTTACACTCGCAATACGTTCCCATATTGCTACAATTTCAGGAGCACACACGTTTTTGTCATTGTCCCAAGATCGCATAGGAGATGTCACAAGGGGAAGAATTGGCCCGGGGAAGCAACTAGGCTGTGTACCAATTTGTGCGCTGGGGATGAGCAACCCAGGGGGGCCCCAGCATTAACACTGGAGTGAATTTGGGGAAGTTGCGCTCTAGATCGTAGTTGCGCCTCACAACGGCACGATCCTGCCAGTCCTATGCAAAACTGTAGGTTTTAAGGGGTTGCACAATTTCTTGC
>JARQOC010000003.1:755092470-755130261 GCA_033576535.1 Allobates femoralis | reverse complement strand
TAACACATGGTCATAAGTATTCAGATCTATTGCTCAGTATTGAGTAGAAGCACCCTTTTGAGCTAGTACAGCCATGAGTCTTCTTGGGATTAATGCAACAAGTTATTCACCCCTGGATTTGAGATCCTCTCCAATTCTGTCAGGTTGGATGGTGAATGTTGGTGGACAGCCATTTTCAGGTCTCTCCAGAGATGTTCAATTGGGTTTAGGTCAGGGCTTTGACTGGGCCAGAGTTGTTCTGAATCCACTCTTTTGCTATTTTAGCTGAGTACTTAGGGTCATTGTCTTGTTGGAAGGTGAACCTTTGGCCAAATCTGAGGTCCAGAAAACTCAGGAAGAGAATTCATCCAGGATATCTCTGTACTTGGCCGCATTCATGTTTCCTTCAATTGCAACCAGTTGTCCTGTCCCTGCAGCTGAAAAACACTCCCATAGCATGATGCTGCCACCACCATGTTTCACTGTTGGGATTGTATTGTGCAGGTGATGAGAAGTGCCTGGTTTTCTCCACACTTAACGCTTAGAATTATCACCAAAAAATTGTATCCTGGTTTCATCAGATCAATGAATCTTATTTCTCGTAGTCTGGGAGTCCTTTATGTCTTTTTTTTCAGCAAACTCTATGCAGGCAAGGAGAGGCGTCCGTTGGGCCACTATGCCATAAAGGCCTGACTGGTGGAGGGCTTCAGTGATAGTTGACTTTGTGGAACTTTCTCCTATCTCTCTACTGCATCTTTGGAGGTCAGCCACATTGATCTTGGGGTTCTTCTTAACCTCTCTCACCAAGGCTCTTCTCCCACGATTGCTCAGTTTGGCTGGATGGCCAGATCTAGGAAGACTTCTGGTGGTCCCAAACTTCTTCCATTTAAGGTACATTAATGAGAAAAAAAAATGAACTTTTTTGAATTTACCAAATGGCTGCAATGAAACAAAGAGTGAAAAAATCAAAAGGGTCTGAATGTTTTCCGTACCCACTGTAAATGACATTTAAGAGGTTATCTCGCAAAGACATGCATTACATTTGTATTGGTGGTTATTACGTGTGTACAGGAACCATTCCATTTATAATATATTGGACATACAGAATATGTGAAAACAGCACAGTCAGGATACAATTGGCCCCTGATTTCTGTTCACCAGGACACAAGTAATAGGCTAGGCTTGAAGCCCTACTCCTACGGGCCGTATATAGATACAGTATACACATAAAATGTACAGATAAGGACTTTAGTCTTGTGTAGATATGGGAAACACCTATAAATAAGTGGGTAATCAGCAAAAGATAGCAAAAAAATGAAAACGTTCATTGAAATTTAACAAAGAAAATAAACCAGATCAAAAATAAAGGTGGTCACTATGAATAACCCATTCAGGATAAAATATTGCCGCAACAAATAGGACCTAAATGTGCACCCATATACATAGATAGCATCTTACAAAGATGATGATGATGTCTGTAAAGTGCTGTGGAATCAATGGCGCTATAAAAGTGAGTAAATATATTTTTATTATTTTGGTAGTGTCAAAACAAAAAAGAATATATTTGCAATATGCAGTCTGACTTATAGGATGTTCATAATGAAGTGTATAGGTAAGATGCAATACTATTAAAAGACACAAGATGTCTCAGAGGGGGCTGTAAAAGAAGCACAAATAGAAGTAATGGACGAAAAGGTATATCATTTCTGGTTCTGATGAAAAATGTTGCACTTTGCCCTTAAAGAGGACCTGTCACCCCCCTGCTGCATGGCAATCTAAATGCAGCACTGAATGCAGCATGTCTGCTGCATTCAGGGAAGGGGTCCCCCATGTGTCTGTGTGCTCTGTACCTCGAGATATAGCCTTAGGAAAAGTCACTGTTAGACGCTATGAAGGCAGTCACTGTGGCTGGAGTGAGCTTGATTCACAATGTTCATTCGCTCCCCCTCTTTCCCTATGTGCCACCTCCTGCTGTGCTGTTTATGCTTTGTGAGGGCAGGAATCTGGAGCTGACATCAGGACATATATTTGCATGCTGTGAGTGACAGAGAGGAGGAGAGGAGGAAAGCATAAACAGCACAGAAGGAGGCGACACACAGAGGCAGAGGGGGAGGGAATGGCCACGGTCGATCAAACTCATTCCTGCCACAGGGACTGCCTTCATGCCTTCTAACAGTCAGTCTTCCTAAGTCTATATCTCGGGGTACACAGCACACAGACACTTGATGGACCCCTTCCCTGAATGCAGCAGACATACTACATTCAGTGCTGCATTTAGATTGCCATGCAGCAGGGGGGTGACAGGTCCTCTTTAAATAAAAAGAGGAACAATTTATTCCTGGGGCAAAACTAGATGTCAGAGTAATACACCATGAATGATATAAATGCTCTATAGGACAATAAGCAAGACAAGGACTATTATCTCTGAAGTCTGCCAAATAATGTTATAAGCAGCCACAAGAAGAAGATATGAAATAAAGATGTCCAACTGGCAAATTACAATTTTGGGGAAAATTAAGACATCAAGGGGTTAACCAAGGCACCCAGAAACGCATCTCCCTTATTCTTCATCAGAGGGGTGTGTTTATGGGGTGTACAGGCTTCATATTTATGTGAGCACTCAGGTGAGAACACAGCACTTGAGGTGAGTGCTCACATAAGTATAGGGTAAACTGATTACATGTGATGATGAAACAAATCTAGGAAAGAGAAATAATAGAGAGGATTCCAAACAATCTAAACAAACTGAACAGAGGGCAGCAACTAACAAAATGGTTTATAACAGGGAGAAATGCAAAATCCTACATCTGGGCAAGAAAACTGAAAAAAAAAGCATATACAGAATGGGAGGAATAGGGTAAGAAACAGCAAATGTGAAAAAGACTTGGGTATACTAATAGATCACAGACCAAACATAAGTCAACAGTGTGATGCAGCAGCAAAAAAGGCAAACAAAATTCTGTTTTAACAGAAGCAAACAGTGTAGGTCACATGAAGTCATTATCACCCTCTACTCCTCTTTAGTCAGACCTCATCTGGAATACTGTGTCCAGCTCTAGGAACCTCATTTAAACAAAGATATCAACAAACTGGAGCAAGTTTGGTGAAGAGCGACCAGAATGATGATTGATTTGTAAACCTTGTCCTATAAGGAACGGTTGCAAGATTTGGTAATGTTTACCTTGCAAAAAAGAAGACTGAGACGAGACTTAATAGTCATCTATAAAAAAGGAATGAGGGGAGCGCACATAGGGTTTTATCCTTATAAAATTGTGTCACACAGGCCCCCCAATCGGTGTGGCTTACCTTGGTAGGTTTTGTGAGTCACAACAAACTGGATAGAGCCTAGAAGGAATGGCCACTGCAGATCCTCCACCAGGAACTTGTAAAATCCAGGAGAAGAAAAAGGAGACGGGCTTTTACTCCGAGCAGACCAAGAAAGCGTCAGACAGATGATCGTCAGGATAACTTCTTTATTCCTTTGCCAATGCGTTTCGTGGCTGTATTTGCCACTTGCATGTAAATATACTTGATAGCCCTGATGAATTGGCAAGTATAGCCACGAAATGCGTTGGCAAGGAATAAAGAAGTTATCCTGACGTTCATCTGTCTGTGCTGATTATAAGCCTGTCTCCTTTTTCTTCTCCTAGATTTTAATAGCCATCTATAAATATCTCAAGGGCTGTCACACTTCACAGGGATGAGCTTTATTCACATTTGCACAAGGAAACAATAGAAACAATGGGATGAAACTGAATGGGAGGAGACACAGATTAGATATTGGAAAAAAATGTTGACAGTGAAGGGTAATCAACAAGTGGAACAGGCAGCCACAAGAGGTGGTGAGTTCCCCTTCAATGGAACTTTTCAAACAGAGACTGGACAGACATCTGTCTGAGATGATGTAGTGATTCCTGTTTTGAGCAGAGGGTAGGCCAAATGACCCAGGAGGTCCCTTCCAACTCTACATTTCTATTATTCTAAATATGAAGCCTGTACATCAGCATTCATATACCTTTCAATCCGTTACTTCTATTTGTACTGCCTTTACCGCCCCTCTGAGACATCTTGTGTCTTTTATTGGTATTACATTTTGGCTATATACTTCATTGTAAATATCTTATAAGTCAGATTGCGTATTGCAGATTTATTCTTTTTTTATTTTGTCAAAATATAATTCTGACCTTCTTTGTAAGATATGATATCTTTGTATATGGGGGCACATTTGTGTGTTATTTGTTGCAGTGAGTTCATGTCCTTCGTGGGTTATACATAGTGACCATCTTCATTTTATACTTATTTTTAAAACATTTTTCAATAAAGATTTGATTTTTTTTTTGCTCTCTTTGGCTGATTTTTCATTTATTTACAGGTGTTTTTTGCTTAACCCTCTCTTGTTTAGTGGTCATACTTAAGTTTCTTACTTTAATGCTATACTTTTTGCAGCCCCCGATATCAGTCATGCCCTAAATGAGTCCATTTTCTCATGTAATAATTTTTAGGGGTGAGCGTGGATGGGGTGCCAGTTAGTAGAGGAAAAGACAAAACAAAACTGCACATAGCGTCCTGCACACTATGATGTGCTATGAGAATATCTGTAAATTTTGCTACCTATCGTCTTTTCTCTTATTGAATTCTTCAGGTGAAGATTACAGTGTAGCTTCGTCGGATGTAGTTTTGCTTGAGGGAGAAACAAGCAAAGCTGTGCCAATATATATCATTGATGACATCAATCCTGAAGTAGAAGAGTCGTTTCGGGTCCTACTGTTAAATCAGACCACAGGCGGAGCATTAGTAGGCGACATAACAGAAGCAATCATAATTATTGAAGCATCGGATGATCCCTATGGCTCTTTTGGTAAGAATGAAACATCTTTCTTTTTTTTTCAGGTTAAAGAGTAACTAGACTTCTTTTATATTTCTTTCCAGCATGAAAAGTTATGATATTTTGAAAATTACTATATTGGGGAATTTATTTTCATTCTTGTAAAGAAAGCATACAAAAATAATGAAAGTAGCTTCCCAGTCCTTTCTTTACCCCAGTCTATTTTCTTGCCCTTAGCTGCTTTGATATCGGAATACAAGTATATTCCTTTGGAGGACTGATGATGGCAGTGAAAGGAGGGGATAAGTTGCTGTAGGAGATTGTTCTGATAAGCACAACAGAAAGAGGAGAAGACAGGTGCTGACCCATCACTGCCATCATCTGTACTCCAAATGAGCACGTTATGATATCAATACAGCTAAATGTAGGCAAATAAGCTGGTTAAATGACGGGTGTTTGAAAGCCACTTACATGCAATTTGTTTTTACCAAAATGAAGACAAATCACCTAATAAAGTGTTTTGCAACGTTTCATACCTTTCCATGGAGGAAAAAAGTATAAAAAAGAATAAAAAAAAAATAAAGTTTAACTGCTCTTTAGCATATTTACAATGTAGTATTCACAAACCAAAAGCCACCATTATCATATTCATTGCCTGCATATTGTTTGTCTATTCAACAGGATTGTTAACTGTTATTAATAGCTATTTTTTATATCCTTAAGACTCCTTTCACGTCAGCATTTCTACCTGGATCCGGTATATCCGGACAGAAAACCACATTTGCCACCTAACGGCTGGACTTGCGGCATGATTGCGGCAAGCCCCATACATTCTCTATGGGACCTGTGGCAAGTGCGGTATTGCCGCAACCCAGCAGTTGCGGCCGCAAAAAAATACCTCAGCTGACCGTGTTTTTTTTGCGAACGCAATTGCCGCATGTTCCGGATCGCGGCAATACAGCATACAGCAGTTGCCGCAAGCCCCATAGAGAATGCATGGGGCTTGCCGCAATTGAACTGCAAGTGCGGCCGTGAGGCGGCAAATGCAGCAGATGTGGTTTTCTGTCCGCATCTGCCGGATCCGGACAGAATTGCTGATGTGAAAGGGACCTTACCCAGGTATATCAAATACACAGCATACCTCTGCCTGTATTTACTAGATTTTTAAAAAAAATAAGGTTAACAGAACTTAATGAGGATGTCTGGTACCTTAACACTGATTGCCTATCCTTAGGATAGGTCTTTAATGTCTGATTGGTGAAGGTGTGACACCTGATACACCCGCCGATCATCTTTTTCTAGTGTCAGCAGGCAGATATGCTAAGTTGCAGAGCTGCAAAACTCTGTCAACTGCACAATGGTTGCAGCTAGATATTGCATATCTGCCGCTATTCCAATCAATAGGGGGTTGTTGTGCGGTACCTTGCCGCAGCCACTGTTCTGTCAATGGAGATGTGCTATGCAGTTTTGCATCTAAGAATTTCTGACCGCAGGCACTTGTAACAGATGAAGTCAGGTGTCACAATCAGACATTGATTACTTTTATTAAGGTTATACAATCAGTTTTAAAGTCAGGAGCAGCTTATTGTCAGGGGTGTAAGGTGTCACAACTCCACCAAGCAGACTTTAAGCAGCTTTCCTAAGAATAGACAATCAATGTTAAAGTCCCATACAACACATTTAAAAACAATTTGGATTACTGTTTTCATGCTCATTTTTGACAGCAATGAAAGGCTACATTAGAAATATATGCACATAAAAATTTACCAGAAACCAACCACATATATGTGCGGTTAATCAAAGAAGTGCACAGGTAACAGGAGAAAAGTAGGGATTAACCCTATGATATACCCTCCCTCCTGTTATATCATAGGGTTAATTCCTTCGTTCCTCCTCCTGTTACCTGTGCACCTCTTTGATTATCCACACATATATGTGGTTGGTTTCTGGTGTATTTTTTAATTTATCAGAATACATTTTTGGTTTTAAAGTGTATTTGTGTTAGCCTATGTTCATGACCCTGAACTGATTAGAATTATTTGAGAAGACTGGTGTGGAAAATATTTTCTCCATCTTTATTTGAGAAGACATTAGAGTATACTTATGGTACTTTATGTCCTTCAGCCTTTTTATGTCCAGTGCTAGCAGTTAATGACAATTCTTCTATTAGTTTTCCAGGTGACTTCTGTCTCTGTAGATGAGCCTGACTTCAATACTGTTCCTGTAAATTTGCCAGTCATCAGGAATGCCGGCACTCTTGGCAATGTTGTTGTTCAATGGGTCGCAACCATCAATGGAAAGGTTGCCACGGATGACCTTCGAGTTGCATCTGGTAATATTAGTTTTGCTGCTGGACAAACTGTTCGGACGCTGTTATTAGAAGTCATGCCTGACAATGTCCCTGAGATTGAAGAGGTGAGGAAATATATATGCAGAAACAATGAAAAAAAGAATAAATAATACAATTCAATATATTATATGTGCTGTTGGTGTAAACTCAATATTACATTGTGAGATATTTATTATTATTATTTATTTATATAGCACCATTAGATTCCATGGCACTTTACATATGGAAAGGGCAGACGAGAACAAGTACAATATATGGAAAATCAAGACGTACAGCTACAGGAGGGGAGAGAAACCCTGTCCGCGAGGGCTCACAGTCTAAGAGGGATGGGTGGGGATACAGTAGGAGGGGGTATCATTGCAGGTTGTAGGCTTCACGGGTGAGGTGGGTCTTCAAGTTTCTTTTAAAGGTTCGCAGGGTAGGCGAGTGTCTGATGTGTTGGGGGAGAGAGTATGGCAGATGCACGGGACAAATTTTGTATACGGTTGTGACAGGAGGAGATGAGAGGGGAGTAGGGAAGGAGCTCTTGGGAGCATCGCAGGTTGTGTGAGGGTAGGTACTGAGGTACTGAGAGACCATGTCAGAGATGTATGGAGGGGACAGGTAGTGGATGGCCTTGTATGTCATAGTTAGTGACTTAAACCAGGATCTCTTGAGAAGTGTGGAGTCAGTGAAGGGCTTGACAAAGGGGGAGACAGGAGAGTAGCAGGGAAACCGGTAGATTAGTCGGGCAGCGTAGTGTAGGATAGATTGGTGAGGTGCAAGGGAGTTAGCTGGGAGGCCGGTAAGTAGGAGGTTGCAGTAGTTGAGGCGGAAGATGATGAGAGCATGAATAAGGGTTTTAGCAATGTTGTGGTCAAGGAAAGTGAGAATCCAGGAAATGTTTTTGAGCTGGAGTCGGCGGGAGGTGGCAAGGGAAGAGTCAAAGATTTCCCCGAGGCACTTGGCGTGGGGGACTGGGGAGAGTGAGCATTCATGACAAGGATGGATAGGTCGGGAAGTGGGGGAGAGCGACTTGGGGGATGACGATGAACTCAGTTTTGTCCATGTTCAGGTTAAGGAAGCGAAAAGAGAAGAAGAATGAGATGGCGGACAGGCATTGTGGAATTTTGGATAGTAGGGAGGTGATGTTGGGCCCAGGCAGGTAGATCTGGGTGTCATCGGCATAGTGATGGTACTGAAGGTCATGAGACTCATTGAGTTATCCTAGTCCGAGAGTATTATACAATACCACACTATAGAGCGCCTCATCATCAGGAATTTTTACACCTTCTTAATCATGAAATAATGTGCCCTGTGATGTGACATTATCTGAACCTCTCATTCTTATGGATTTTCACCTACTTACAGAACTCCCACCAAAAAAAATGGCGACAACAATCCAATCAGTATACAATCCTTTATTTGAAACAGATAAAGTGCAATGTGCTCAATACAGGATCAGAAAGTGCAAGATTTAGCACCAATATCAATTACAGTTATATTATGGTGACAATTACACACCCATATAATAATTTTCCTCTAATATTTGATATCCCTATCTAATAAAATATACTATCAGCTAGGGTGGACTGTTTTTTTATGTATATGACCAACAATATTCATTTAATTGATATATCAATCAATGTAGTATATATTTGTGGCTTACTACCATAATTACTATTGCTTCCACATATATTAGTTTTTTTCTTTGGCAGTATGTATTATTGGTATTGTTAGATGTCTAAATTTGACTTAAACATGCAGAGATATCCCCATACAAGTAGCTATATTTACACTCAATGTGTCAAGTATATGGGCAATAAGCCCAATATAGCTATATGCCACTCAATAAGTGAGCTCTAGCTTAAGTTAATATCAACACCATCCCCTATACCATAATATATATTTAGTGGCCACTATCCTTCCATGTGGTCATCTAGTGCAAGAGGCTTTCTGTCTGTCTGTTCGTTCACTTATTCACAGCAATCACCACTGCTCATATAACACCAGTGAGCCATCTATATATTCACCTTAGGTCAGCTGAATCAATCCAAAGGTCTTGCTTCCTGCATGCCGTGCGCCCCAATGCGCATATCGGCACTCCTTCGTCAGGGGGCGTGAAAAGTGAATGTGAGGGGAGTTTAAAATAGTACCCATATCCAATCATTGATGAGCCAGTTGCCGGCGGCCTATGTCACACTCAAATGTCATAGGAGGGCGGAGTCGCGGGTCACATGATCCGCATTGCGCCCACCCATAGAAACGCCGGGATGCGTCGCACTCGCTAACCCAGCTGGAGCATCCAATCAGCGTCAGGGGGCAGTATAGCCGGATGTTTACATCGCATTATAGCGGAAACATCATTGACGCTACAGGGCCCTGACAATGTCAGTCCCATAGGGACGCAAAACATATAGGGACATTACCCCCCAACTTAAATATGCAGCATATGTACTATAATGGTTACATGGAGACGGTCCACCTGTCATGGAGCATATTCTGAATGTTAATAGATCTCATTTGTATTCTCTGACTTGTGGCAAGAAAAGGGGGTGGGTTTGGGGGAGGTATGAGGAGATCCAGCAGAGGGCTAGGTCAGTGATGCCAAGACATTCCAGGATCTGAAGTAGGAGGCAATGGTCAACAGTGTCGAAGGTGGCATATAGGCCGAGGAGGAGAAGGACGGAGTAGTGTCGCTTGCTCTTGGCGGTCTGTAGGTTGTTGGTGACTTTGGTTAGAGCTGTTTTGGTGAGGTGGGAGGACTGTTCAGAATGGACGTGTTGTTCAAGTAGTTTTGAGGTGAAGGGGAGAAGAGATATAGGGGATAGTTAGAAACAGACGATGGGTTGACGGAGGGCTTTTTGAGGATGGGTAAGATCAAGGCATGTTTGAAGGATGAGTGGAAGACGCCAGTAGTAAGTGATAAGTTGAAGAGATGGGTTAGGGTTGGGATGAAGACTGAGGTGAGGCAGGAAATGAGGTGGGATGGGAGTGAGTCATGGGCGCTGGTGGTGAGGTGTGACTTTGACAGGAGAGAGGAGAGCTGATCTTCTGTTATGGGGGAGAAGCAGCACTTGGAAGGAGAGGGTAGTGTAGGTGAGAGAGAAAGCTGTGGTGACAGTGCGTCAAAGTTGTCTCTAATTTTATCTATCTTCTGCTTGAAGAAGGAGGCAAAGTCTTCAGCAGATATAAGGGGAGAGGGAGGAGAAGTGGGCGGATGGAGTAAAGAATTGAAAGTTTTAAAAAGCTGTTCGGGATTATGGGACAGGGAAGTTATTAGGGATGAGAAGAAGGCTTGTTTTGCGGCAGTGAGTGCGGACTTGACGTTGGTGAGGGACTGCTTGAACAGTGTGAAGTGCTCATTGGAATGAGATTTATTCAATCTCCTCTCGGCAATCCTGGAAGCCTGTCTCAGGTCTTTAGTGAGGGTGGTGTGCCAGGGTTGCCTGTTTGTACAAGGAGATGTTTTAGAACAATCTGAAAGATATTCCTAGAGAAAATCATTCTGGAAAACATTCTTTAATGTTACAGTTTTACTATAACCAACTTTTTTTTTATCCCATTAGGTGATTTTAATCCAACTCACTGGGGCCTCAAATGGAGGTACAATTGGGCAGGAAGGAATAGCTAAAATTATTATTTCACCTAATGACAATCCCTATGGAACTATTTCATTTTACAAGACTGTGTACAAGATTCAGGAACCATTGGAGAAAAGTTCTTTTGCAAATATTACAATCAGAAGGAGGTTTGTACAGGTTTTCTATTATTGATATATTGCTGCTTGCTGTGGCTAGAATGTGAGGACTAGTTTAGCTTTCTAGTTTGTACTCGGGGATCAGCATGAAGAGTTTTACTTCTTGGTTCTGTATATTTGTGTATGGGAGGAGTGGGACAGATAAAACTGGAGATGGCATTCGGAAGAAAAATAATTATTACACTGAGGGTTGGTTATTCAGGAACTTTTTTTATGTTATCATGCTCCATTAAAATTCAAGATTTGTGTCCATAAAACAGGTGTCTTTTTTTACTTTAATGTTCTCAAGTATCTGGGCTTATGTAGGAAAGCCTAATTTTTTACACAAATGGCTAAATTGTATTTATGTTTTGATTCTTATATTGTTGTAGTTTAGTTTACTGGAACTTTTAATAAACCATTCAATGGTAACTATTGCTGTTTTATCTGCATGTACTATTTTGTAATATTGCTGTTTTTGTTTCTCTTCAGTGGAGGGCGATTTGGCCTTTTACAGTTACTATACAGCACCACCGAGATGGATGTGGTTGGTGTTGCAGTTGGAGAAGGACAGGACATGTTGTTATACTATGAATCACCAGTCTCTGCAATCCCATTAGTATCATCAAGAACTGCTGTTAATATTTCTTTAGACAGAAACCCACTTCAGGCCTGTGCCATTGCTTGTCTTAAAAACCAAGTGTGCTCATCTTTTTCTTTTAGCAATATTTCTGGCAATCTTCAATGTTTCTGGATCACAGCGCTATCATATCAACTTACTAACAGTACACAGTTCTGGACATATAAGAAGAACAGTACCAGTGTGTCTGTGCTGTTTAGCTCACAAGCCACTGCCGGCAGTGATTATGAAACTGTTACAGGGCAGTGGTTCACGATGTCGGAGGGAGAAGAGTTTGCTAATATCACAGTTTCAATACTAACTGACAGTTTTCCAGAATTGGATGAAAGATTCATTGTGTCCCTTCTTGATGTCAGGTTACTAAACATTTCTACCAGCTTACAGAATAAGCCAACAATTGGTCAGCCAAACACCTCAGTGGTTGTAATTATTATGAATGGAGATGCTTTTGGGGTGTTTGTTATTTACATTCGAAGTCCAAATGCCACTGAAGGCGGGCACTATGTAGAAGTACAGGAGCAACCGCAGACCATGGTCCAGCTGGTAATAGAGCGCCGAGAGGGCAGTCTCGGACAAGTGTTAGTTGAATGGGGAATCATTGGAGGAAAAGCATCCAGAAATGAAGATTTCAAAGCAGATGGAGAACTGTTAATTTTTGTTGAAGGTACTGTTCTCAGTCTTTATGATGCAACCTAAAGCATCACTCCAATGTTTCTTTGTTGTTTTTTTCAGCACTACAGTGGTGCTTTAAATGTAAGCCCCCTTCCCATTTTCCTATACTCACCCTTGAATGGCTTCACTTTTTACCAACACTACTGCGGTCGCACAGCACCATCTTGTGACCTTCTAAGTGTCTGGAAATCACAAGTTATGTCACAAGTTCCCAATGCATCTCTATGAGAACAAGAACAAGGCTAGAATGAGGCCCTCATAGAAATGAATTAAGTTGTGACTTCTGGTTCGCTCTAGAAAATAATGAAGCTGCCAGCAGGTCATAAATTTACCAGAGATTGACCGCAGCGGCAGCTAAAGAAGATTAAGCTTTCGGAAGGTAAGTATATCGCAGGGCTAAGGGAGCCTACATTTAAAGCACCACTCCTGTGGTGCAATAAAAAAATGCTGGAGTGGTGCTTTAAGGGTGTCGGCCATTTATCTACTACCAAGTACTGTATTTAAAGTGAACTTGTCACATTGGAAATGCAGGCCAATCTGCAGGCAGCATGAAATAGGACAGGAGAAACTGAGCAGTTCATAGATTTGTGGGATTTCAGCGTTCTAATAATTTATATTTTTGATAATTCTGGGCTTTGTAGTAAAATGGCAATCTTACTTGGTGACTTAGAGCCTTCTTGTAAAGGTCTGAGCACAGAACTAGCTATGTATCACTAGAGTGGAAAGCTCAAAGTGAGCAGAGATCAGAATGAATAAAACTTAGATTTACCAAATATTTTCCCATAAAACTAGATATCAGCCTACTCAGCTTCTCCTGCCCCCTTTCGATTTGACTGTATTTGCACTGAGATAGGTCTGTTTTGCATTATTATCTACTCTATAATTGCCGTAGGCACGTTTGTGTCGGACCCCGGCACGCCGTGGCTTTGTCACTATGTGACGTCACCACGTGCGACGCATTGCCCGCGTAGCGGGCATTGCGACCCCTCGCCGCTGTCATCCCGCTCCGGAGCAGCTGCTGTCAGCACATGCTGACACAGTGCTCCGGAGCCTGTGCCCCTGTGCCCGCTCCGGAGCAGCTGCTGTCAGCACATGCTGACACAGTGCTCCGGAGCCTGTGCCCCTGTGCCCCTGTGCCCCTGTGCCCCTGTGCCTCTGTGCCCCAGTGCCCCAGTGCCTCTGTGCCCCTGTGCCCCTGTGCCCCAGTGCCCCAGTGCCCCTGTGCCCCTGTGATCCCGCTCCGGAGCAGCTGCTGTCAGCACATGCTGACACAGTGCTCCGGAGCCTGTGCCCCTGTGCCCGCTCCGGAGCAGCTGCTGTCAGCACATGCTGACACAGTGCTCCGGAGCCTGTGCCCCTGTGCCCCTGTGCCTCTGTGCCCCAGTGCCCCTGTGCCCCTGTGCCCCAGTGCCCCTGTGCCCCAGTGCCCCTGTGCCCCTGTGATCCCGCTCCGGAGCAGCTGCTGTCAGCACATGCTGACACAGTGCTCCGGAGCCTGTGCCCCTGTGCCCCAGTGCCCCTGTGCCCCAGTGCCTCTGTGCCCCTGTGCCCCAGTGCCCCTGTGCCCCTGTGATCCCGCTCCGGAGCAGCTGCTGTCAGCACATGCTGACACAGTGCTCCGGAGCCTGTGCCCCTGTGCCCCTGTGCCCCAGTGCCCCAGTGCCTCTGTGCCCCTGTGCCCCTGTGCCCCAGTGCCCCTGTGCCCCTGTGATCCCGCTCCGGAGCAGCTGCTGTCAGCACATGCTGACACAGTGCTCCGGAGCCTGTGCCCCTGTGCCCCTGTGATCCCGCTCCGGAGCAGCTGCTGTCAGCACATGCTGACACAGTGCTCCGGAGCCTGTGCCCCTGTGCCCCTGTGCCCCTGTGCCCCAGTGCCCCTGTGCCCCTGTGCCCCTGTGCCCCAGTGCCCCTGTGCCCCTGTGCCCCAGTGCCCCTGTGCCCCTGTGCGAGCACTTGCGGCGCGGTTGCGGTAATCCCCATAAGGATTACCGCAACCGCGCCGCATTGCGACTCGCTGGCTGAGTGCGAGCACTTGCGGCGCGGTTGCGGTAATCCCCATAAGGATTACCGCAACCGCGCCGCATTGCGACTTGCTGGCTGAGTGCGAGCACTTGCGGCGCGGTAGCGGTAATCCCCATAAGGATTACCGCAACCGCGCCGCAAGTGCAAGTTGCGGCGCGGTTGCGGTAATCCCCATAGAAAGTATAGGGGGACTTGCGGCAGGTGCGGCAAGTGCGGTTTTGCCGCACCTGCCGCAAGTCCCCCTATACTTTGTATGGGGATTACCGCAACCGCGCCGCAGATGCGGTTTTTAAATAAAATAAAATAATCTTTATACAAATAAATTCACTTAAAATAACAAATAATAAATAAATTTAATAATAATAAAAATAGTAAAAAACAAAACAAAATAAATAATAAAATAAAAAATAAGAATAACAAAAAAAAATAAATAATAATATATTAAATTAAGATATTAATTACATTAAGTAATTAAAATATAATAAAATAAAATAATTTTCATTAAAATAAAAAATTTATATACAAAATAATATAATTAATAATATATTAATATAAAATAAAATGCAAATAATAATGATATTAATGCTATTAATACTGCTACTAATGCTACTAATAATGCTATTCAGGATATTATTAATGTTATTAATGCTAATAATAATGCTATCAATGCTAATAATACTGCTAATAATGCTATTAATACTGCTATTAATGCTACCAATAATGCTATTAATGCTATTAATAATGTTATTAATGCTATTAATGCTATTAATAATGCTATTAATGCTAATAATAATGCTATTAATGCTAATAATACTGCTAATAATGCTATTAATACTGCTATTAATGCTATCAATAATGCTATTAATGCTATTATTAATGTTATTAATGCTATTAATGCTATTAATGCTAATAATAATGCTATTAATGCTATTAATAATGTTATTAATGCTATTATTAATGCTAATAATGCTATTAATACTGCTATTACTGCTAATAATAATGCTATTGCTTATATTATTGCTATTGATGATGCCATTATTATTTAAAAATCTTTAAAAAAACAATAAACATATTTCAGATACCCGATGCATTTGCATCAGGCTAACAGCTATCTACTATATAATTGCCGTAGGCACTTCCGTGTCGGACCCCGGCAAAGACCGTGGCTATGTCACTCTGTGACGTCACCACGGCGAAGCATTGGCCGCGTAGCGGCCAATGCAAGTCGTTGGCCTGAGCGAGCAATGGCCGCGAGGCCATTGCTCGCGCAGGCTGAGTACGAGCAATGGCCACGAAGCGGCCATTGCGAGTCGCTGGCCGAAAATAGAACCAGAGGCTCGGCCACAAAGCTAGCGATCTCCCGCTCAGGTAGCGCGAGCAATGGCCGCCAGGCCATTGCGAGTCGCTGGCTGAGTGCGAGCACTTGCGGCGCGGTTGCGGTAATCCCCATAAGGATTACCGCAACCGCGCCGCATTGCGACTCGCTGGCTGAGTGCGAGCACTTGCGGCGCGGTAGCGGTAATCCCCATAAGGATTACCGCAACCGCGCCGCATTGCGACTCGCTGGCTGAGTGCGAGCACTTGCGGCGCGGTAGCGGTAATCCCCATAAGGATTACCGCAACCGCGCCGCAAGTGCAAGTTGCGGCGCGGTTGCGGTAATCCCCATAGAAAGTATAGGGGGACTTGCGGCAGGTGCGGCAAGTGCGGTTTTGCCGCACCTGCCGCAAGTCCCCCTATACTTTGTATGGGGATTACCGCAACCGCGCCGCAGATGCGGTTTTTAAATAAAATAAAATAATCTTAATACAAATAAATTCACTTAAAATAACAAATAATAAATAAATTTAATAATAATAAAAATAGTAAAAAAACAAAACAAAATAAATAATAAAATAAAAAATAGCTATCTACTATAATCAAATTAATGCACGTTCTAGAATCCCGATGCATTTGCATCGGGCTCACAGCTAGTATATTATATTGATACTGGATCAACCATGATGGGCAGAGAACATTTTGCTGCTATATATTACATTTCAATTTATGGTAACAGCAGAAATTGAGGATAAAGGTATATCCAGGATTGTAAAACATGTCTGTTTCTTCATGTCACGGCACTGTCTTGTCATAATCCTATTTAATATGCCAGTGTCCATAAGGATCTGAGGAGATGGTGCATTTTGACCCTTTGATCATGATCCGTGATGCTCACTCCCTGTTGTTAGCACATACACCGCTATGGGAAAGAGCTCTGTTTTTAGGAGGATCGCTCCCTCTGTCATCCCATTAGCTCCCCACAACACGATTACAAAAGATGTTGAAATTGCAGCCAGAAGTCTAACAATGTACAAAGGCTTCCTGCTAATATAACACTGACTGGCTGGGTAAATGCACTGCACTACTTACCGTATGTCACTGTAATCATTCTGAACCTTGCATGGTGGAATGTCCCCAAAAAAATGGAGTAAAACAAGGTTAGATTTTTTGTATCATTCCACTTACCACAGAATGAAATACAGAAGTGATGAAAAAGTGTAAAGTACCCAAAATATTGTACCAGTGAAAACAATAGTTTGTCCCACAAACTAAGACAGCAAACAACAATGTACATGGAAAAATAAAAAAAAGTCTCATAAACAAAACCAAAAAAATAAATGTTTTCTTTCAAGTGATTTTATTTAGAGTGGTAAAGCTATCAATTTAGGTGAGCACCTAAAACATGCTCTCCCTCTTAACTGTCTGCTTTTCCAATTATATTAGTATTTACTAAAGGACTCTGACCTAGGTATCAGTCAAAGCAAGTTCCTGTTTATTGTTTAACACATCATACTTTTATACCCAAGAATACATCACAAAATCAGGGAGGGCTCTGCTTCCAAGAGTCACTCATGATTGGATCGTGGATCTACACATCATAATCATTAGTCTTAGGAAACATTCCCTACTCCGTCTGCAGTGAGCATGTGTGCTCCGAGAACAAACACTTCCTCTCTCAATCACATGGGTGTGATGTTACAGCAGGTCCTATCAACACAGGTCTCCCATCCTGCTCTCTGTACAGAAAGAGATCTCCAGACTCCAGTTTAGTAAAGGACTTATAATATCTAGGCCACGTGATTGAATGAGGAAGTGTGGGATGGCGCTGAAGCTTTCTGAGAGGGGGATAGAGAGCTGCTCACTCAGCCATGATGTATTCACCCCTATGGGAGTGGTGACTGGTAAGGACCAGTTAATGAATAACTGATTTATATTAATTCTAAACATTATACAAGTGTAACAGGCAGCTTAGTATTATAGTATAGGAGTTCAAAGACTGTACAGTTTTTTTTTTTTCCTCCCCGGAATTCCCCGTTAAGCCCTCATATGGCTCAACTAATGGAAAAATGTTAATCTGGTTCTCAGAATATGGCAATATGGCAACACAAAAACATTCTTTTTTTCATAGTGTTTATTATTAAGAAGCAATAAAACTACATAAATTTGGTATCACTTCATTCTTACTGACCTACAGAATAAAGTTAACATTTTATTTGTGTAGTATATGAAAGCATAAAATTTAAAATGTGAAATACCAACAGCAGAATTACTGTTTTTTTCCATTCCTTTCCATAAAGAATTAGTAAAAGTCAGGCATTAGATTATATAAACCCCTAAATGGTGCAACTGAAAAATACCACTTATCCCACAAAAAAGCCCTTATTTATGTCGCAGAAAAAAGGGGTTCCTGGGATGTAAGCATGAAAAAAAAAAACTAACGAAAAAAACTGTGTGCGCGTTAAGGCCACATTAGGGTTGGTTTGTAAAGAGTTAATGATTGCTGCGGAAATCTTGTTGAAACAAATATCTGACTATTGTAAATTGTGGAGGGCTTCTATAAAGGAGAGCACAGGAGCCAAAGAGGTAAGGGGGCCATTTCTACCTCTAAAACAGGTGGAATTGGCCATTATAATAAGCTATTCGACTGTAAATGTTATTCTTGAATGGGAGCCCTCTTCTATCTGTCTGCTAGTGACTAATCCTAGTTATTAATATAATTGAGGTTCACTAAATAGAATTTACATTGTTCTATGACAATTTGAGCGATGCACTCACACTTTGTTAAGAGGATTATCAATAGAATCTAAGTCCCTTCTTAAATTTCTTCATTAGGGTAGTTTTAAATTTTGTACAGCCCCCTTTAACATACTGGGATTTTAATCAGTATAGTTCGTTAAGAGGTTGAAAAATGTATAACTCTCTGACTTGGATTTTATGAACAATTCTGAAATTGGTCAATTCATATCGATAATTTTGTGTTTTTTGTAGGTGAAACAAGCAAAGTGGTAACAGTTCTCATACTGGATGATACAGTTCCCGAGGAAGATGAAAGTATTGTAGTTGGGCTAACATATACAGAAGGAGGGAGCCGTATTCTTCCTAGCGCCAACACAGTTACCATAGTCATTTTAGCAAATGATAATGTTGCCGGAAGCATTGGTTTTCAAACGGCTTCAAGATCCGTAATTGGTCGAGAAGGTATGGTCTATTCTGTTTGCTGACTTAGACATGTAAGTAGAAGTAAGGCTGAATTCACAATAATAAGTCCCTAACACACCATTTATGGATATGCAAAGCTTTCTGGACGTCATTTTTTGTCACTTAAATGCCGCTACTTTTGGTTAAACATAATTTTTTCAGTAAGCTTTCAGGTATCAGTCATGAAACATGCCAAATACAGAGTTGTTAAATCTATATACCATTACAGAGTTGATAAACTTGATTTATTTATTTATTTATACAGTATGTATGTGTATATATATATATATATATATATATATATATAGAAAGAGAGAGATAAATATCTATATCTATATATATGCAGCCCTGGAAAAAATTATGGAGTCACCTGGCTCGGAGGATGTCCATTCAGTTGTTTAATTTGTTGAAAAAAAGCGGATCACAGACATGGCACAAAACTAAAGTCATTTCAAATGGCAACTCTCTGCTTTGAAGAAACACTAGCAGAAATCTTGAAAAAAAAATGTGCTAGCCAGTAATAGTTACTTTTGTAGTCCAAGCAAGGGGAAAAATTATGGAATCACTCAATTATGGGTTCAAAATTATGGAAACACCCAGTAAATTTTCATTCCCAAGACTAACACCTGCATCAAATAAGATCTGCTTGTTAGTCTGCATCTAAAAAGGAGTGATCACACCTTGGAGAGCTGTTGCACCAAGTGGACTGACATGAATCATGGCTCCAACACGAGAGATATCAATTTATACAAAGGACAGGATTATCAAACTCTTAAAAGAGGGTAAATCAACATGCAATATTGCAAAATATGTTGGTTGTTCACAGTCAGCTGTTTCTAAAATCTGGTCCAAATACAAACAACATTTAAAGGTTGTGAAAGGGAAGCATACTGGTAGACCAAGGAAGATATCAAAACATCAAGACTGGAAACTTAAAGCAATATGTCTCCAAAACAGGAAATGCACAAGAAAACAAATGAGGAACGAATGGGAGGAAACTGGAGTCAATGTCGGTGACCGAACTGTAAGAAACCACCTAAAAGAAATGTGATTTACATACAGAAAAGCTAAGCAAAAGCCATCATTAACTCCTAAATAAACAAACAAGATTACAATGGGCTAAGGAAAAGAAGTCGTGGACTGTGGATGACTGGATGAAAGTCATATTCAGTGATGAATCGTGAATCTGCATTGGGCAAGGTGATGATGCTGGAACTTTTGTTTGGTGTCATTACAGTGAGTTTTATAAAGATGACTACCTGAAGAGAACATGCAAATTTCCACAGTCATTGATGATATGGGGTTGCATGTCAGGTAAAGACAATGTCATGGCCTGCAAATAGTCTGGATCTCAATCCAATTAAAAATCTTCGGTGGAAGATGAAGGAAATGGTCAATGACAAGGCTCCAACCTGCAAAGCTGATCTGGCAACAGCAATCAGAGAAAGTTGGAGCCAGATTGATGATGAGTACTGTTTGTCACTCATTAAGTCCATGCCTCAGAGACTGCAAGCTGTTATAAAAGCCAGAGGTGGTGCAACAAAATACTAGTAATGTATTTGAGTGTTGTTTTGTTTGTTTGTTTGTCATGATTCCATCATTTTTTCTCAGAATTGAGTGATTCCATAATTTTCCCCCTGCTTGGTGTACAAAAGTAACCATTACTGGCTAGCATATTTTTTTTCAAGATTTCTTCTAGTATTTCTTCAAGGCAGAGAGTTGCCATTTGAAATGACTTTAGTTTTGTGCCATGTCCGTGATCTGCTTTATTTCAACAAAATTATTAAACAACTGAATGGACATCTTTTGAGCCAGGTGATTCTATAATTTTTGCCAGGGGTTATATATATATTATATATACCGTATATACTCGTGTATAAGCTGACCCGTGTATAAGGCGACCCCCCTACTTTTGCCCCCAAAACCTGGGAAAAGATATTGACTCGTGTACAAGCCGAGGGTGGACCCCAGCACAGGTATACATCCCCTAGCAGTGTGGTATACAGGCCTCCCCAGTGGTAGTATAAAGCAGCCTCCCCAGTGGTAGTATACAGCAGCCTCCTCAGTGGTATATACAGCAGCCTCCCCAGTGGTATATACAGCAGCCCCAGAGGTATATACAGCAGCCTCCCCAGTGGTAGTATACAGCAGCCTCCCCAGTGGTAGTATACAGCAGCCTCCCCAGTGGTAGTATACAGCAGCCTCCCCAGTGGTAGCATACAGCAGTCTCCCCAGTGGTAGTATACAGCAGCCTCCCCAGTGGTATATACAGGCCCCAGCTGTATATACAGCAGCCCCAGTGTTATACAGCAGCCTCCCCAGTGGTATATACAGGCCCCATCAGTATTACAGCAGCCTCCCCAGAGTTATATACAGGCCCCAGCATTATATACAGCAGCCCCAGTGGTATACAGCAGCCTCCCCAGTGGTATATACAGGCCCCAGCAGTATTACAGCAGCCTCCCCAGTGGCATATACAGGCCCCAGCAGTATATACAGCAGCCCCAGTGGTATACAGCAGCCTCCCCAGTGGTGTATACAGGCCCCAGCAGTGTGTCATATATGGCCCCCAAATGCTGGCACTCGCCCCCCTCCATTGTAAGGCCCCCCCCCTTCCCGGCTGCTTAACTTGGCCCCCAAATGCTGGCCCTCGCCCCCCTCCGTTGTAAGACCTCCCCCCCCTGGCTGCTTAACTTACCATCCCTGATCTTCTGCACCGCGCCGGTCCTCTGCGCTCCCGTCCTCTGCAGCATCCGGGGTCCCCGGCCGTCACGTAGTGATGACGTCATGCGACCGGCCGGTCACATGACCCCGGATGCCACAGAGGACGGGAGCACAAGCGGTGCAGAAGACCAGGGATGGTAAGTTAAGCAACCGGGGGGGCCTTACAACGGAGGGGGGCGAGTGCCAGCATTTGGGGGCCATATATGCAGATATGCACTGCTTCCCCCTGCCGCTGATTGACAGGGGGAAGCAGTGCATATATAATGAGCAGCCCCACGTGACGGGGCGCTCATACAGCAGCCTCCCCCCGCCTCCTCCAGCCTCCCCAGCCCCGGACACAGCCCCCACCACAGCCCCTACCGTATTGACCCGTGTATAAGCCGAGGGGGGGGGGACTTTTCAGCCCTTTTCCACGTTGTGTATGAGCAACCCAGGGAACGACCATTTAACATTGGAGTGAATAGTGGAAGTTGCGCTCCAAATCGTAGTTGTGCTGTCACACAGCACGATCATGCCACATCGCATATACAATATTGTACAGTTGAAGGGCTTGCACAATCTTCATGCAATATCGTAGTTAGGTTGTTTTCGCGTCACATTGTTCATTTACATGACACAACGCACAAAAGATATCAACTGCAACGGCCACACCACGTGGCTTTTTATCGATGTTGCATTGCGATATCGCAACGTGTAAAGCGGCCACTACAGACAATGCGTTTGTACACTTTTTAATGTGTCTTCATCATTAAAACGTTACATTTTAAATGAAAAGAAGTACTAGCTGGATTCCTTGCTAGACCTTGTTCACACACACACACACACACACATACACATATATATATATATATATATATATATATATATATATATATATATACATACATCAGTCTTTGCAAAGTTTCAAGTATTTCTGCTATACAGATTCAGTACTGCAATATCTTGTTTGCCCTAGGGATGCAGTTTACGTGCAGTTCAGTACCTCTGTAAGGCTGCCTTCACACCACGGTGCAGTCCGGTCCGGGGCTGTCAAGCTTTGAACCTGACAGCCCCGGACCGGATCAGCACACAGAACCGGAGGGCCAAATGTGCCCTCCGGTCCTGTATGCAGCCGGATGGCTATAATTGCAGCTGCTGATTTTTCAAGATCGCGGCTAGCATGGAGCTAGCCGCGGTCCTGAAACAACTGCAGCATGCGGCCGCCGGTATCCGGTTCTCGGATTCGCCCGGACCGGGGCAATCCTGCCCCATAGGCTCCCATGTTAGGGAGAACCGGATTGCCTCGGATCCGGGACAATCCGGAACAATCCGGGGAAATCCGGGATCCAGCTTTTTGGGGTGATTTTTCTCCCCGGACACAAAAACGTTGCAAGCAACATTTTTGTGTCCGGTGAGAATAATCCGAATTCCCTCGATTCATCCGGAGAGATGGAAACCGGATGGCAAAGAGCTACCATCCGGCTCCATCTGGCCCCATAGGCTACTATACACCGGACAGCCCCGGACCGGGCTGCGCCATGGTGTGAAGCCAGCCTTAGAAGCTCTTTTCAACTGCTGCTCAGAAATATCTGTTCAATGTATTAATACTGAGTATGAGAACTTCCTTGAGTACTGAGATGGGAAATATAGAGGCTCAGAGTGGGGAAGGACTGTACACACATTACTTAATAGAAATGTACAGATTTTATAAGCAGCAGTTGAAAGGATTTTATGAAGAAGCTTACACTGTTAGTGTTTAGGAAGAAGTAAGGCAAAATAAGGTAATGATATGCTACATATTACAACTGCTCATAACTTTGCATAGGTTTATCAATAATTAGATACACAAAATAGTTTAGTTACTCTTAGAAGCTAGGTTTACATCTCTTTTGCAAGATTTAATCTCTCATGCATCTTTGGATGGGCAGTAGTATTAAATTGTGAAAAAGTTAAATATTTTACTAATATCTTGTTGAATGCTTCCTCTCTTCTTTGCACTAAAATCTGGTCCTTATTTAATTTTAACAGGACATATAGGAAAAACTCTTTGCAACCATGATGTACCTAGCAGTCCATTTTCTAAACCGAGTGTTCTACTTTGTAAACCTAGCATTTAACTTTAATCCTTTAACATGTCCTCAGTCATTTTAACGTTTTTCATTTTATCTTACAATGTTAATTTTAAATATGCTTTATGTTTATTGTGTTTAATGAAGGTGAAAAACTGCAGTTCAATGTAATACGGACACCTCCTGGCCGAGGCAACGTGACTGTTTACTGGAAAATTGTTGGACAACATATAGGACTGAACTTTGAAAACAGCACAGGATTTATTTTCTTTCCAGATGTAAGTGGACATTTATGTTTATCTGGGTGATATAGCGGAATATTAGTTATTTTACTGTCTGTTAGTAATTTATTGGATAACTCTTGTTGTTTTATGAAATAACATGTATAATACTTCTCAATGTAAGCACATTTATTTGTCAACTAGATGGTGGCCCGATTCTAATGCATCGGATATTCTAGAAAAAGAAACCACAGGGACAAGGGGGCAAAGAGAGCACCGGGTGGGCAAAGGGGCGCAGGGGGCAGTGACACCCTCCCAATGTGATAGAAAGGGGTGCAGAGAGAGGGAAGGGGGGCAGAGAGATGAAAGGGGGGAGCAGAGAGAGTGAAGGGTTCCAGAGAGATGGAAGGTGGGAAAAAAGCAAGGGGGCAAAGAGAGCACAGGGGGCAGGGTGGGAAAAGAGAGGGCAGAGGGGCAAATAGAGTGCAGGGGCACAGGATAGAGAGAGCACAGGGGGGCCTAAAAGACCACAAGGTGGGGAATGAGAAGGCAGGGAGGCAAAGACAGCACAGGGGGTGGGGGAGGTGGGCAGAGAGCGCAGAGTGGCCAAAGAGAGGGCAGGGGGCAAAGATAGCACAGGTCAGGGAGGGAAAAGGTAGTGCAG
The DNA here is from genome assembly GCA_033576535.1 of Allobates femoralis. Lineage (NCBI taxonomy): Eukaryota > Metazoa > Chordata > Amphibia > Anura > Aromobatidae > Allobates > Allobates femoralis. The sequence goes on along the minus strand of JARQOC010000003.1, from coordinate 755,105,882 downwards.
GGTGGACAAAGAGAAGGCGGAGGGGCAAAGAGAGCACATGGTGGGCAAAGGGAACGTAGGGGGCCAAAAAGAGTGCTTGGTGGGCAAAAAGCGTAGGGGGGACAAAGAGAGAACTGGGGGAGTAGTAATGCTCCCATCTAGTACCAAAACTAAGTACAATGTATTTGTCAAGTGTAAAGGAAATTAAAGAAAAATAGTTTAAAGACAATGTCCACGACAGTGTTGATGGCTTTTAAAATCTTATAGTAGCAATCATGTGGATGAGTTATTAACAAATTTTATCTATAAATTGCACAGATTTTTTACGTGAATTTTCACACTTTGCAAAGTAAATAGAGGAAACCATGATGAAGTCCATCTTAAATCTGCAGCAAATTCTTCTTGCTACATATGTGGATTTTACTATAGTCTGCCACAGATTTAAAGGGATCCTGTCACCTCCAGAACGCCTCCTAAGCTAGCAAAACATGTCCCTGCACCATCCTATCACTAATCTCACACTTCTTTTGTCTCCTAAAAGCATCCTGTGAAAGTGCATAAAAATGTTTTAATACTTACTCATTAGTGATTATAATTAGCAGTGACTATATTCTTTAGTCACCAAGGCGGGCTCTTTTGCAGCTCCAGGATCCACCCTGTCTCTGTGTGTTCTGCTGTGATGTGCAGGCATTGCCCTCCCCTCTCTCTATCACTCACAGAATGCAAATCATTATTCCTGCCTTCAGTTTCAGTTTCACAGCAGCACAGACAGAGAGAGGCTGGATCCTCGAGGCTGCAAAACAACACCCCCTGGTAACTAAAGAATATGGCCCCTGCTAATTATAATCACTAATGAGTGAATATTAAAACGTTTTTCTCCACTTTCACAGGATGCTTTTAGGAGACAAAAGGAGTGTGATAGGATGCTGCAGGGACATGTTATGATAGCTTAGGAGGCGTTCTGGAGGTGACAGGATCCCTTTAAAGTGAAATTTTCTGCTGGATTTACATTGAGAAAATCTGCCATTTTTTAAAAATTTTGCATAGGTAATTCCTTAATTACAGTTGAAGTAAATCTGAAGATGTGTACTTTATTCCTTACTAGGGGTCACTGAACTCAAGTTTTACTGTTCATCTGCTGGACGATCAGATTCCTGAAGAGAGAGAAGAATACCAAATTGTACTATACAATGTCATAACTCAAGGTAAAAATGTGATAACTTATAGATTGGACCACCACCATAACGTACTAGTGCATCACAATGATTTAGAATATCTTCAAAAATCTATGTAAATTGCCATGTATAAGGGCGTTTCTGGAAGACCTGAAACACAACATCCCTTCATCGTGACTACTTTAATTTTCTGAAATAATGACCTATGTGTTTTCATTGGCTGTAAGCCATAATCATCAATATTTACAGAAATAAACACTTGAAATACATTACTCTGTTTGTAATGACACTATATAATTATACATTTCACTTTTTGTACAGAATTATTGAAATAAATTAACTTTTTGATGATATTCTAATTCATTGAGATGCACTAGTATAAGTCTGTAATTCAAAAACGTATTTTCACTTGATCGCACCTTTAATGAGTCCAGCTAGAGTTGTACTCAGAAAATGCTAATATTTAATATCATGCAGTAAAACTTTCAATACAGCGCCATTTGGTTTTAAAGCAAATAAATCAGCCCAGAGACATAGCTAGAGGTTCAGCTCAGGGAAAGCAAAACATTTGAGTGGCCCTCTAACTAGTAAAGCATGTTTACAAGTATGGTATCGGACCCTAAGGTGTCATGCAAATGACTATATTTTCACTTTGTATGGGGGCCCTTTTAGTAGCCCCCATTATTTATGCATGTCTTCTTAGTAGCCTCACTATTTGAGGACCCCAATGGGAGTCCACACTACTTATGAGGACACCTTTAGTAGCCCCATATATTTATGAAGACTCCTTAGTAGCCCCCACAATTTATGCAGGCCCCCTTATTGGCCCTCAAATATAATTGCCATCAGACAATATTAAAATAATGAAAATAAAAATCAAATAATCACGTAACTCCAGCAAGTACTGTGGTAGGTCCCGAGCAGACCGACTCGGTGACGTCATCGTGTCACAACACATCACCAGAACCACTGTAAGTCAGTACATTAATGCCTCACCAGAACCAGATGTTGAGTGTACATAAAAAGGATTTGGAGAGTTTTTCCTTCAAAAAACTTGTGAACACACATAAACATACACAGCTTTTGGAGTAGAAACGCTACAAAATCCTTTGCATAATCTCAAAACCAAGTTTTGAGGACTTTTCAACATTAGCATTAATCATATTATGGAATGCTACATGATCAGAACCGCTGTAAGGACGTGCATGCAGGACCAGAACCACTGTTAGCATATGAATAGATCACTAGAACCACCGTCAGTACAGAAATACATCATCAAGTGCCACGCATGTGACTGGTGTGGCTGGTAAATGCTGCTCTACTCACTGTGGTCACCATTCTGCGCTTCTCAGCATTGGTTTGTCTCTCTGAGCTACCTCCTGTAGCCTTTCCAACTCTGCTGCATCCTCCTGCTGCTGGTGAGTTCCATCTGGCTATAAGGAGGCACCTCCAGACTCTGCAAGAATTTAACCCTGTTGTGTCCTAAAGAGATTAGGTTCTGTGGCCAATCCCGTGCCAGCTTGTCTATTTTAGTCTCCTCCTCTCTCCACTGTGGGTCTGTTCTTAAAGAAGCTCTTGTTCTGTTAGCTTGAGTGCTCTCTCTATTTTGTCTGCCCATTTGGACTTAAGTAGTTCTTGTTCTGTTTGCTTCCATCTGTCTGTTAAGTCCATTTAGTTTTTTTTTGTCTTTCCTGTTTCTCTTGGCTTGACTTCTGTTTGTCCTTGACCTCTAGGTCCTCTTTCCATGTCTATGTTTTCCTGTACCCATGCTCTTTGTCCTGCCCATGAACTGTCTGAGTTTAGTATTCCATCTCCTGCACCATAATGCACTAGGGCCGATCATGTGACCGGCCCCATAATGCACCGCGCCGGATGTGACGTCCGGCCGGTCCATAGAATGGCACAGTGGGCGGGAGATTCCAAATAGTGGGGGCAGAGAGGACAAAGAATAATGCCACCCAGCGGGGCGTGCACTACACCACAGTGGAGTGGTGAATGGAGCGTGGCCACGCCTTCCCAGTCCCCCAACCTCAAGGACTGCAGTAAGTTTAAACTTATTTTTGAGAAGTTTCATATGGCCACTTTAGATGAGAAAGGGATAGATAGGGAGCAGCTAGGAAGGTGTAGGGACAGCTAGTGATAGTGTAGGGACTTCATTCCAGGTGACAGGTTCCCTTTAAAAATAAGAGTATCATTATACTTCCCTGTAAATAAATATATCTCGTATTTTGTGCCCTTGAATAAATAATTGCCCATCACTGTGCTTCCTATGCAAAATATCCCCCCCCCCACTGGCCCTCTCCATAATGTTCCCACACACTTCCTCTCTCTGTAATGCCCCCCTACACTTCCAATCTCCATAGTGCCCCCCACAAACTTCCACTCTCTATCATGTCTCCCCCACATAGCCCCTCTGTGTTATGTCTTCAAATTCTCCTTGAGCGCTTATTGATTCCTGCCATATCCTCTCCTACCCTGAATTGTGGTGCTGCCAATAGCAGCAGTGTGATGAGGTCACTGTTTGATGACCTTATGCTGCTGTCCAGGCGGGGACTGAACCCCCTCTGTTCTGCTCATCCTGATGCTACAGCGTTCAAGTGTATTCGAGTATGAAAGATGTGAATGCAGTTGTCTATAGAAAGATAAGAACTGGAGATCTCTGCAGGCTGCACAACAGCCTTGGTGTGGCCATGTGTTGTGCAAGCCTGGCTTATCTACAGTTGTGGCCAAAAGTATTAACACCCCTGCAATTCTGTCAGATACCGTAATACTCAGTTTCTTCCTGAAAATCACAAATTCCTTGGTATTATTATCTTCATTTCATTTGTCTTCAATGAAAAAACACAAAAGAGAATGAAACAAAAAGTAAAATATTGATCATTTCACACAAAGCTCCAAAAATGGGCCAGACAAACGTATTGGCACTCTCAGCCTAATACTTGGTTGCACAACCTTTAGCCAAAATAACTGCGATCAACCGCTTCAATGAGTTTCTTACAATGCTATGCTGGAATTTTAGACCATTCTTCTTTGGCAAACTGCTCCAGGTCCCTGATATTTGAAGGGTGCCTTCTCCAAACTGGCATTTTTAGATCTCTCCACAGGTGTTCTATGGGATTCAGGTCTGGACTCATTGCTGGCCACCTTAGAAGTCTCCAGTGCTTTCTCTCAAACCATTTTCTAGTGCTTTTTGAAGTGTGTTTTGGGTCATTGTCCTGCTGGAAGACCCATGACCTCTGAGGGAGACCCAGCTTTCTCACACTAAGCCCTACATTATGCTGCAAAATTTGATGGTAGTCTTCAGACTTCATAATGCCATGCACACGGTCAAGCAGTCCAGTGCCAGAGGCAGCAAAGCAACCCCAAAACATCAGGACACCTCCGCCATGTTTGACTGTAGGGACCGTGTTCTTTTCTTTGAATGCCTCTTTTTTTCTCCTGTAAACTCTATGTTGATGCCTTTGCCCAAAAAGCTGCACTTTTGTCGCATCTGACCAGAGAACATTCTTCCAAAACGTTTTAGGGTTTCTCAGGTAAGTTTTGGCAAACTCCAGCCTGGCTTTTTTATGTCTCGAGGTAATAAGTGGGATCTTCCTGGGTATCCTTCCATACAGTCCCTTTTCATTCAGACGCCAACGGATAGTACTGATTGACACTGTTGTACCCTCGGACTGCAGGGCAGTTTGAACTTGTTTGGATGTTAGTCGTAGTACTTTATCCACCATCCGCACAATCTTGCGTTGAAATCTCTCGTCATTTTTTCTTTTCTGTCCATATCTAGGGAGGTTAGCCACAGTGCCATGGGCTTTAAATTTCTTTTTTTTTTAACCAATTAACTTTTTATTGAACATAGTATATAAGACAAAACAAGCGAGGGCCTGAACAGACCATCGAGGGACATACAGAAAGAAAGGAGGAGGGGGGGGGGAAGGCCCAAATCAGGTACCGACATTGGTAATACAGTATGCAAATGAGTTCAAATCAAGACAAAGTATTCACAGAATAGCAACATGTTCATTGGTTCACTGTAATAGATGGGTATGAATATCCGAGGCGAGGGCAGAGGAGATCCAGGGGTCCCACCACGTAAGGATTCTATTCTTTTTAGAAAGAGAGGGTGCGGAGAGAGATTCATAGCAGTAGTGGAGATTAAGTCTAGAAATCAACTCCTCTCTAGAGGGCACCCCTAGTGACTTCCAGTGCGCCGCCAGGCATAGTCTAGCAGCAACTAGTATATTAGACACAATAGGCTGCAACGGGGAAGGAACTTCTGATAGTGAGATACCCAGGAGCGCGAGTGGGCCTGACAGTATCAGGGGCAGATGAGTAATTTCACATAGAAGTTTTTCTACCTGAACCCAGAAGGGCTTGATGAGGGGGCACTCCCACCACACATGAGCCAGGGAACCCGACATGCCACAACCCCTCCAGCAGGAGGCAGATGAGGAGAGATGGAATCGGGCCATACGGGCGGGAGTCATATACCATTGTAATAGGATCTTTCTTGCTTGCTCCATGTGTCCCAGACAGGAAGAAAATTTAGTCGGGTGGGACAAGGCGAAGGACCAGCCCTTGTGTGTAGCTGAGAAGGATAGAAGGGACTCCCAAGACAGCATGAATGGGAGCAGGTGGGGGACCTCATGGAGCAGTAGGGAAGCGTACAGCACTGACACCCCATGTGAGATATGAGTGCCGGGCTTAAAAAACCGGTTACCTGGAGAGTCCCCAATCACCGGGGGCTCCCGAAATATCAGAAAGTTGCGCAAGCAGCTTGATAGCTGTAAGAAGGTGTAGAACGACGAGTTTGGTATGGAGAACCAAGACTGAAGTTCGCCAAAGGAACGTAAACCCGATGGACCAAACAGGTCCACTATATGTAGGAGGTTGCACTCTTTCATTTGTTGTAAAGATATATTTGGGATTATTTCCGACATGACATCCGGGGATATATATCTAGCCGTGTATGAGAATACTGAGGGACCCGCTGTAGCCCAAAGCTTGGTAGCTGAGATCATAGTATGTAGAAGAGTTCCCCTGGGGCGGGACTGCAAGAACGACATTTCCATCAATCGCTTAAGGGAGCCTTGTAGGGCAAAAGATGACTCAATGGTAAGCCAAGGTAAATGTGAGGCCTCCTCCCACCACAATTTAAGTGGTTCAAGCATCGCAGCTTTATGATATATTGCTAGATTGGGGACACCCAGACCACCTTTAGAGTACAGGAGAACCATCCAGCGATGTTTGATTCTATGTGACTTGCTATTCCATATGAAGGAATCTATTATACACTGAAAGAGGGAAATGCGTTTTGCAGGTATAGTTAAAGGCAAACATCTGAATAGGTAAATTAACTTGGGGAGGAGCATCATCTTGGCCGTCTGAATGCGCGCCATCCACGAAAGGGGGTATCGGTAAATTTTTGGATAGTAGCTCGCAAGTCCGCAGCAGTCGCCTCACAGTTCAGGCGTATTATGTCCGCCAGGCGTGTCAATTTAATCCCTAGGTACGTAAAGGCTAAAGGAGCCCAGAGGAAGTTGTAGGTGGACTGAATAGTAGATTGGAGTTCAAATGAGAGAAAGAGAGGAAACAAGGTAGATTTGGTCAGGTTGAGCCTGTAATACGTGACCGCAGAGAAGTCAGGAAGGAGAGAGGAGATCGCAGCCAGCGAACGATGGGGATCAGTGCAGGTAAATACAACATCGTCTGCATACAGACCTATTTTGAATTCAGCAGTTCCAACGGGGATACCTTTAATGTCTGGAGTCTGCCGAGCAATAGCAGCCAGAGGTTCCATAATCAACGCGAAGACCAGTGGGGAGAGAGGGCAGCCCTGGCGAGTACCATTTGAAATAGTAAAGGCCCGGGATTTAAACCCCGAGGCTCGCACTGAGGCATTTGGATTAGAGTATAAGGCCATGATGGCAGAGGAGATAGGGCTAGTGAGGCCAAATTTGAGCAAGGTACTCTCCAAATAGCCCCAGTGCACCCAGTCAAAGGCTTTTTCAGCATCAAGCGACAGAAATACACTGGGGAGGCGACCCCCCTCCACCACACTCAACAGGTCGATTAGCCGTCTCGTTCCATCCCTTGTCTGCCTGCCCAGCACAAACCCAACCTGATCAGGGTGAATTAGAGAAGGTAGAATAGTAAGAAGACTATTGGCCCATATTTTAGCATAGATTTTTAAATCTGCATTTAGCAGAGCAATTGGGCGAAAATTCCCAGGGATTGTGGGGGACTTCCCGGGTTTAGGCAGAGTAGCTACTTAGGCCTCCAATCCCTCACGTTTGATAGAGCCCGAAGAAGCCCAGAAGTCAAACAATCTTTTGAGGAAGGGACAGAGTATAGGAAGAAAGTGAGAATAGTAGGGGAAAGAAAAGCCATCAGGACACAGGGCCGAGTTTTTCTTTGAATCCTTGATGATCTGCGAGATTTCAGAAATCAGTATGGGCGCATTCAAGGAGGCTAGTTGAGATGGGGAGACCTTCGGGAGATTGGCCCTATCCAGGAAGGACGAGATACAGGCCGGGGAAGGCTGTGGGATGGATCCGTCATCCTGTAAGTTGTAAAGCACAGAATAATAAGTGGCAAACTCGTCTGCAATATGAATCAGGTTATAAACCCGCGTGGAATCAGCCCTAACCAGGAAAGGGATTCTAGACTGGATTTCCCGCCTTTTGACACGCCTGGCCAACAGGGCTCCAGCTCGGTCACCCATGGAGTATAAGCTGGCCTTGGATTTCCGCAAGGCTTTCGCCGTACTGCGAAGCAAGAGCTGATGGACATGCATACGGGCTTAACCAAGTTCCAATAACAGATGAGTAGACTGGGTCCTTTTGTGCTTTGTCTCAAGCGACTCAAGGGCCGCCAAGGCCTCCTGCAAGGCTTGATTATATCTACGTTTACACAAGGCTGCCATTTTGAGGAAATGCCCCCGCATGACAGCCTTGTGTGCAAACCAGAGAGTAATCTGGTTGTATCTCCGGGATATCATTAATGCTAAAAAATTCCTGAAGGGAGGCCTCCAGCCGGGTCACTGAAGGCTGGTCCGTCAATAGTTGAGTATTCAGGCGCCAGTGAGAGGGCGGTTGGATAGCCAATGGGTCAGCCAATGAAACCGTGACAGGGGCATGGTCCGACCATGAGATGCTCCCCACAGTAGCAGTTTTACAATGGGGTAAGGCCACGTCATCTACCAAGATGTAGTCTATTCTACTGTAGGTGGCATGCCTCGGGAACATAAAGGTATAGTCCTTTTCACTGCAGTGTAGGTACCTCCATATATCATGCAGACCGCGGGATCGAACCAGTGCGCCAGCTTCACCTCTAGAAGATGAGGGAGCAGAGCAGTCCCATATTTTGGACATGGGAATGTTGAAGTCCCCAGCAATTAGCTTGTGTCCATGCTGGATACCATCCACGGTCTGCAATAGGGTCCTCATAAATCTGAGCTGTCCTGAGTTAGGGCCATAGACTGATGCTATAGTGTATGGTGCATTATTAATTAGGCATAGTAGTAGCAATGACCTGCCCTCAGGGTCAGGAATCACACGTACCAACTGGAAAGACACTGAACGGTGAACAAAAATAGCAACCCCTGCCTTTTTCATACCACTCCCTGCAAAAAAGCGGTGAGGATAGAGAGTGGACTTCATCCTAAAGTTATCATGCTCCAAGAGATGGGTTTCTTGGAGACACACCACTTGGTGGCGCTGTTTGGCCAGTTGTCACCACACCATAGCTCTCTTGCAGGGGGAATTAAGCCCATTAACATTATGGGACGCTAGTGTGATACTCATAATAACCTAAAAAGAGAAGCAAGTGATCCTGCATCCTTGTAAACCAACATAGGAAACAAACACAGTGGCAGCATAAAGTCCGAGTACCTGAAAAGGAAGAAGGGAAGGGGGGAGGGAGGGGGAGGGAGCTGAAAGAGAAAAACAAACAAAGAACAGCAACCAAAAGTCCATTCAGACAGAGTGTCTGAATCCACAGGTGAGAAAAAAGCTCACCAAGGGAGCACAGGCTGACAAGTCAGCAGCAATGTGGAGCAGCAAAAAAAGGAAAAAGAAAAACCACTCCACAGTATCAACGGGAACGACCAGGAACCAAACTGCAGAAAGTACTTTCAAGCAACCTCCCATTCAGTGTCAATGTGGCGATCCGTAGCCTTAAGGGGGTGTCACACGCGTCAATGTCGTCAGCGATCTGATCGCTGACGACATTGACGGCTGATTGCTGGTGAGCTGTCACACAGACAGACTCACCAGCGATCAATTGACCAGTGACATCATGGAAACGATTTAAATATCGTTTCCACGATGTCCTGCTCCCGCTGCCAGCCTGCTGGAAGCGGGAGCAGCCTGGTCTCCAAGGTACACTGCGGGTAACTAGGCAGCGCGCGCTGCCTAGTTACCCGCAGTGTACCTTAGTTACCAGCCTCCTCTGCTCACCGGGTGAGCGGAGGAGGCTGGTAACTAAGGTACACGTCGGGTATCTAGGCAGCGCGCGCTGCCTAGTTACCCGCAGTGTACCTTAGTTACCAGCCTCCTCTGCTCACCGGGTGAGCGGAGGAGGCTGGTAACTAAGGTACACAGTCGGGTATCTAGGCAGCGCGCGCTGCCTAGTTACCCGCAGTGTACCTTGGAGACCAGCTCCCAGCGCTTGTGACAGGCGCTGGGAGCTGGAATATCGCTAGTCCCGGTGTCACACGCAGCGATGCTGCGTGTCCACCGGGCGACAATCGCCAGGTTTCAGAGCTGGTTCTGAAACCTGGCGATCATCAACCAGCGATTTATCGCTGGTTGATGCAGTATGTCACACGCGTCAATATCGCTGCAACGTCACGTGCAGTCGATATCGTGCAGGCGATATTGACGCGTGTGACACCCCCTTTAGGGGGGAGTCTCCAGATCTCCTCCGTCCATCTGATGAGGGAGAGTTAGCAGTAGAAGTCATAATGAGTCATGATGAGGGGTCAAGCAGGGGATGAATTTGCCATCCTTCTTGATCAGCAGCTTCGCTGGATTAAATCCCCAGTGATAAGCAATTTCTTTGTCCCTCAGTATAGTAGTGTATGGAGTAAAGGCACGTCGGAATGCTAAAGTGCCAGGGGACAGATCTGGGAAAACCTTGATCTGGGCAAACTTCTCAGGAAGAGCAGGCAGCTTCCTAATGGCAGCAAAGAATTCCTCTTTTAACTAAAAAAAATGAATGCGCGCCAGGACGTCTCTAGGGACCGACGGCGGCAGGCCAGGGGGCTTGTGGAGGCGGTGTATACAATCAATTACCATTGACCTCTTGTCAGCATGAGGGAGCACCGAGAGGATGAAATCTTGCAGGAAGGGCTTTAGGTCTGAGTCTGTGATAGATTCTTCCATGCCTCTCAGTTTGACATTATTTCTCCTGGATCTGTCCTCCAGATCCAGGAACTGGAAATGAATTTTAGCCGCCTGGGTGTTCAGTGCCTCATGTGCATCCCACAGGTTATTGTGAGAGGCCACCAGCTCCGCCATTTTTCTTTCTAAATGGTCGGTGTGGCTCCCCAGCTCCTGTACCTTACACTTGAGAGATGAAATCATGGAGCGCATATCCTCCTGCAGAGACGCTCTAAGTTCCCCCAGCATAGATTTCAGCAGCGAAGGGGTTACTGCAGCTTCAGTGATAACTCCAGCCAGATCTCCAGATGGAAAGGAGAGGGGGCTGTGGTGTGCAGCGCGGGCGGCCCTGGGGGACTGAGGCGCCATGTTCTCTGCCTGTGTGATGTGGGGGGGAGGCACAAAGAAGTCTGGTATGCGCCGGGACAGGTCGCGGGATGCAGCCTTACTTTTCCCCATGTCTGCTCCGGGTCCTCCGGTGTCCGTGTACCAAGGCTTGGGGTCAAGGAGGGCGAAGGGCAAGTGTTAATCGTCGTTTTATGGTTCCTGGGCACGGAGCTCCCGCTCAATGCGTCCTACACCATTAGAGGTTAGGACACGCCCCCGGCTTTAAACTTCCTGATGACACTGCGCACGGTAGACACAGGAACATTCAGGTCTATGGAGATGGACTTGTAGCCTTGAGATTGCTCATGCTTCCTCACAATTTGGTTTCTCAAGTCCTCAGACAGTTCTTTGGTCTTCTTTCTTTTCTCCATGCTCAATGTGGTACACACAAGGACACAGGACAGAGGTTGAGTCAACTTTAATCCATGTCAACTGGCTGCAAGTGTGATTTAGTTATTGCCAACACCTGTTAGGTGCCACAGGTAAATTACAGGTGCTGTTAATTACACAAATTAGAGAAGCTTCACATGATTTTTCTAACAGTGCCAATACTTTTGTCCACCCCCTTTTTTATGTTTGGTGTGGAATTATATCCAATTTGGCTTTAGGACAATTATTTTTGTGTTTTTTCATTGAAGACAAAGTAAATGAAGATAATAATACCAAAGAAATTGTGATTGCAATCATTTTCAGTAAGAAACTGAGTATTATCTGACAGAATTGCAGGGGTATCAATACTTTTGGCCACAACTGTATATCCGCTTGTTCAGGTAAGGGTAGAGTAAAATACAGTCAGACCACTTCAACTCAGATGTACAGGGCAACGGCCCCCTCTGCATTTTCGGTAGCTGTGCTACTGAACTAGCCTCATCAGATCCAAGAGATCTATTTAATAATGCATGCAGGCTCTTTTGTGACATCTGGTAACAGATTCCTTTTAAAGTACAACTAATTAGTTCTCAGTAATGTACAGTATGTTCAGTGCATGCATTAAAAATACTTATCGTTGTCTTCTCCTGCCATTTCCAGCTCTGCTCTAGTCTAGGTCATCCTTCTCCTGGACTAGCCGGCTGACACAATATTTCTGTTTAAACTGACACACACTGTTTCATTGTAAGATTATATATATATATATATATATATATATATATATATATATATATCTAGATGGCAGCCCGATTCTAAAGAATCGGGTAGTCTAGAATCCATATATAGTTTATTTAGTAATAGTTAGGGGAGTGCGGTGAAATTAATTGTGTGTATAGAGGTGGCTCAGTGGTTAGCACTGCGCGGTGGCTCAGTGGTTAGCACTGCGCGGTGGCTCAGTGGTTAGTACTGCGTGCGGTGGCTCAGTGGTTAGCAGTGAGTGCGCTGGCTCAGTGGTTAGCAGTGAGAGCGGTGGCTCAGTGGTTAGCAGTGAGTGCGGTGGCTCAGTGGTTAGCAGTGAGTGCGCTGGCTCAGTGGTTAGTACTGCGTGCGGTGGCTCAGTGGTTAGCAGTGAGTGCGCTGGCTCAGTGGTTAGCAGTGAGTGCGCTGGCTCAGTGGTTAGCAGTGAGTGCGGTGGCTCAGTGGTTAGCAGTGAGTGCGGTGGCTCAGTGGTTAGCAGTGAGTGCGGTGGCTCAGTGGTTAGCAGTGAGTGCGGTGGCTCAGTGGTTAGCAGTGAGTGGGGTGGCTCAGTGGTTAGCAGTGAGTGCGGTGAGATTGGTCAGCGCAGCGGTGTGGGCAGAGTGGTCAGTGCAGCGCCGTGGGCAGAGTGGTCACTGCAGCGCCGTGGGCAGAGTGGTCAGTGCAGCGCCGTGGGCAGAGTGGTCAGTGCAGCGCAGTGGGCAGAGTGGTCAGCGCAGCGCCGTGGGCAGAGTGGTCAGCGCAGCGCCGTGGGCAGAGTGGTAAGCACACACATACACTCCGCTATACTTACCACCGACCCTGCGTCTTCCCCGCCGCCTGGATCCTGAGTCGACATGCCGCCGCCCCCGGACGACTGGATCCAATATGTTGTCCGGGTAGTTTTTCAAGACATCTTGGACGCTATATTGGATCCAGTAGTTTGGGGGCAGCGACATGTCGACTGAGGATCCAGGCAGCGGACGCAGGGCCAGTGGTAAGTATAGCGGAGTGTGTGTGTGTGTGTATGTGTGTGTGTGTGTACAAAGTTGAGGGAAGTGTGGACAAAGTGACGGAAGTGCGTACATACACACATATACACACATAGTGTACATTGCATATGGAGGGGTGAGGAGAGCGGAGGCTGGAGGGCAGAGGACAGGGCAGAGGGGAGGGCAGAGGAGGCTGGAGGGCAGAAGGCAGGGCAGAGGAGGCTGGAGGGCAGAGGCCTGGGCAGAGGAGGCTGGAGGGCAGAGGCCAGGGCAGAGGAGGCTGGAGGGCAGAGGCCAGGGCAGAGGAGGCTGGAGGGCAGAGGAGGCTGGAGGGCAGAGGCCAGGGCAGAGGAGGCAGAAGGGCAGAGGAGGCAGAAGGGCAGAGGCCAGAGCAGAGG